>JAINUG010001329.1:0-5000 GCA_029706075.1 Aldrovandia affinis | reverse complement strand
ACTTAACCTTGATTGCTTCAGTAAATATCCAGCTGTATAAATGGATTGTATGTAAAAGAAATGTGACACTGTGTAAGTCGCTCTGGATAAGAGCGTCTGCTAAATGCCTGTAATGTAATGTAATGTAATGTAAAGCTCTACAGTGGGAAAGGGCTCTAATGAGCCAGCCTGGTTCAGCTCTACAGTGGGAAAGGGCTCTAATGAGCCAGCCTGGTTCAGCTCTACAGTGGGAAAGGGCTCTAATGAGCCTGCCTGGTTCAGCTCTACAGTGGGAAAGGGCTCTAATGAGCCGGCCTGGTTCAGCTCTATGTTGGAATTCACATGAGAGTTTACACTCCATCTGGCCCCCCTTTTTGTGTGTCTTCACCCCCCTGTGGTGTCTAAAGACAATGGTGCCATTTGGTGTGTCCCCCCCCACTTCAGTTCCTCTGTCCTTCCCCAGGTGTGATCTCCTGTCTTTGAGGCCTCATCTTGTTTGAGTATGAGATGTGATTGGCATCAGAAGGAGGGGTGTGGGAAATCCATTACAAAGTATAAAGCATCAGCATTCTGTTTACATCTTTGGTTATTTGTCAATCTGTACTTGAAGGGACAAACCCAGTATGTTCTCTACTCTATTAAAGAAATACATTTTGAAACACGGAAACAAAGACTTCAGCCTGCATTAATTTTTTTACTAACAAAGGTACGAAGGAACAACTTTAACTCTTTTTAAAGGAAATTCCACATCATTTGGCGAGCCAGCCCACGACCGTCGTTCTCGTTGCGTTTTTTTTAACAAAAACCGGGGAGGTTGAAACCGGAGTAGGCCTACGCTGCAAATTGCAATAGCGAAGGCTGGGAAACTCAACTTTTTGAACTCTGAGCATTGATGCACGTTTGAAAAGGACAGAATCCAGGAGCCTGCGGCCGATCCAGTTATCAACCCGAAGTAAAGAAACGGACTTGAAGGCACGAAAACGGACCACGTACATTTGTGAGTATAACATATTAATGCGTGTAATATTGTAGAGAAGTACTTGTGAAAATTGTGTAGTGTTTTAAAATACAAGTGACTAGAATTGATTGTACAAGTGTACAGTGTTCTCAGTAGGGGCTTGTATAAAATTACACAGACCTTGGGCAAAAATTTCAAGTACCAAAAGTGTGTTTGTCCATTGTATCAGGGGTTTAAGAATGGCAGTGAATTGTTGGAAACTGTGGGCCACTAGCTGGTTGGCTAAACATTGCAAGGAGGGTCCATTTAATGTACCAGAAAAAGTGGATGTTTTTCAATACCTCCTAACTGCTTGTGAAGCCCGTAATGAAACGGAGAGAAATAAGAAAAGGAGACAGGCTAATTGTGTAATGGCTATGGCCCAAACAATAAAGTTATTAAAAGATAAAGTTGTGAAAGTTCCCAAATTAAAATGTGACATTGAAAGTTTGGAGAATAAACTTAGGGTCAATTCAAAGGAGTTGGAAGCATCTGTAGCAGAGCGGATGGTACATGCTACAACTCACTTCGAATTTAGAAAGGAGATCAGTCATTTGAGGGAGAAATTGAGTTCCACGGTTACGGAATTGCGTCAAACGCAGAAACAACTGCGCGATGCGCAGATAGCATATAAAGGGTTATGGGATGTGTCTGGTGAAAATGAGGATAGGGCCATTGTACAGAAGTTGAGACAGGTCAAAGAAAAAATGGCAAAGCAGAAAATTAAAAATAACAGTAATGAAACGGCGCATAGCAGCGCTAGGTTTAGGACAGTTAAAGGACCACAGCGAGTCAGAATACAGTTCAAATGATAATGAATGGGAAGTCAGACAAGCAAATTCTGCGGCTCCTTGGTTAGGTGGTGTTGAGGATGGGAGTGGTGACGGAAGTTCAGATGAGGAGCAGGTATTGCATGCTACTAGGGCGGAATGTACTAAATCTGTAGCCGATTCACTTTGATCTAATGTCCGAAGGGTGTCTAGAAGTAGTAGATCGCAGACAGATAAACATGCCAAAATAGCACCGGTAGTTACACGCAGGGTTCGCACAAGCGGAACACATAATCCTGTTAATGGAGCCATCACGTATGCATATGAGGATCAGCAGGCTGAACGCGACCTCACTCTGTCAGAACTGGCCACACTACAACAGCAACTACCGAAATGGGACAGGGTTGAGGACCCGACTGCAGTTGTTGATAAGGTGGACGCGCTACAGCGAATGCACTCATTAACGGACAGGGATTGTTGTAAACTATTACAGTCTGTGCTTCCTACATCAATAACAATTCCTTTAGAATTCGTGCAGGGCCATGGAAATCCCGTTGTTTCCCCCAACCATGACACCAGGTTAAGGCTAATGAGTGAGGCGGTAGGGTATCGCGTTATGGCAGATATGAATAAGATTCTTGAATCCATGCCTAATGAAGGGCAGCACCCTACCGATTTCCTCAGAACGTTTATAGGAGTGTATAATAGAAACAGAGGTGGAGGGACCAGGGTACTATTGACAGGTGACGTTCCTATGTTCTGGAGTTTGGTCGTTAGTAAATACAAAGATCGCGTCTCTCCAACCTGCCAACATTTACTGCTACAACTGAATAGGGAATTGAGCGCACAGCCCATCAGACAACAAATAGGGAGAGAGATTCAGGAATGTTTAACAGCATGGAATGAGTCTGAACTAAATTCTTCCCCCAAGCAGAGCTCTAAGAAAAGGATTGCTCTGTTAGCATCTAACAAGGGATAGGTTGCATTTGAGTGTTTTAATTGTGGAAAGCCAGGACACATTCAGAGTGAGTGTAGGAACCCCCGTGTGTGTGCCAATTGCAAGCGTGTCGGACACTCCAAGCGACGATGTTGGTCAAAAGGAGGGTGTTGTGGTTGGGCTCAGATCTCAGCCAGGGCCAGATAGACTGAGTGATCCGAAGCCACATTTAATACTTCTTAAAAACAACACATTTCGAGTCAGATGTAATCGGGTTTTATTGTATGCAATGCGAAATCACCTACAAGAAAACCAGGCTGTTCGCGAAAGCAGCTCTCTCCTCCTTTCCGTGCATCAACCTTTTAACATGTCATAACTCCTCCTGCCTTGAAGCTTGACGTCATAACCACTCCCACTTAGCTCAATCCCTCCCCATGACCTCATGGCATGTTCTCTATACACCATCGTTTTCCTTCTGCTCTTCTCCATTAACGTTTTTATGTTTCCTGTCACTAATCAAGCAATCAGGAGAAGCGTGAGGAATGCGAAGATTCTAGCCAGGTCATTATCGACGGCTGGAAATAATTAACCGTGAGAACATTTATACTCCGGGATTCTCTCTGTTCATCGCTTTTCTGTCCTGTCTATGGTTAAGCATTAAAATTGGCATAAACGCGTCACTGCTTCCGGATCTCTCTCTCTCTCTCTCTCTCTCACCCGCATTGGGTTCCACATCTACCGGTCCTGACATTTCCACCATGTTGTCTATTCACCCTTGTTTCTTCCCCGGCCCCTATCTATTTATATCTTTATGTTCTCCCCCCCTTTCCCCCATTACTTCTCTGCCCTTCACTCTTCAATACAAAGAATAAACAGTCACTTAAGCTGACCCACCTACATACTATACATATAAAATCATGTGTTAATAAGGCTATTTGCTAAATGGCTATACCAGTAATTCAATAAGCTACACCATCAGATAATGTCTACTCACTAGGATACATCATGAAATAATGTTTGTAAGGACAGAGTACGGACAGACCACAGACCTGGGTCTATTCTGGTGGCTCCTAAGCTCGTCATGTGTGTGTGCCCCTCAGGCAGATTCTGCCCAGGATTTCACACACAGACCTGTTGTGAGAGTACCACGAATGAATCATTGACCACAACCTTTTAGTGTCTATCCTTCCATAATAGCTTGTAAGTGTATCATGGGGGTCACCATGAGGACAACCTCCCCTTGTCTACTCTACCCCATGACCCGAGAAGGCTTGGCGGCAACCTTTGCAGAATCCCTGATACAAGGTAGAGGCTAAAGCATGGGTTCACTAGTTTAATTGTTTGTGGGTCTGGTGCGGCCCTCAGGATATGAAGTCCAGCTCTCTCCCCCCCTTGTGACCATTGCTTCCTCGGACAGGATTAGTTTATTGCTGCGCTAATGGACACTTGGATCATCAGTTCAGATTTACGTTTGGTCCCATCTCTGTATCCATTGTATTGAGGTGTGTAGTCTGCACGGCCTGCTCCATACTAAGCAGGAATTTGGCCACGTGCAGACACTAGGCCACACAAATTGACCCACCAGAAACGCAGGGACAGGGTATGGGCTCAAACTTATCAAAAAATCTCCCACAAGGGGGGATGGAAGGGAAAGGACCAAAACAGTCAGTTGCACAGCAACTTCAGACAGTACAGGCACAGACTGAAAGCACTCAGAATGTACCTACATATACAGAGTTAATGTCTATGCTTAGGGCCTCACATGATGAGTTTCTTACCCAAGTGCAGCAGGCACTTCAGAGTAAGCTTCTAGATGGTGCTAACATGATGGGAACAGCACATCATTACTCAGCAAGGGCCTATGCCCCCACATCGAGTGGATTTCCAAATCCATGCACCATGTGTGATTGAGGGTGGGAGAATGACTCTGCAATGCCCAAGAATAAAACAATTCAACTTGACAATAAATGCATGTAAATGGACACATTATGATAGGACAATAGTTAGTTGGGCTGAGGGGCAGGATAATAGGGGTCCTCACTCTCTCCCGGTCCCAATCCCTAGTGGGTAGATTGATTGAACAAAAGAGCACCCCATTGTAATTGTGATAAGATCAGTCAGAGCCGGACAGTATCCAGCATGATGCCAGTGTAAAGATGTTGATCCAAAGACGGGTAAGATCCTTCGCTAGGAGGAGGACAACCTAAGGCAGGATAACATCACCTCAGATGCACAGAATATTCATGCCAGTGGAAGAGGTGTTGCTTGTGGGAATTTATTAGTACGTTTTTAATTCTGACCTGACTGTGAAATAATG
>JAINUG010001328.1:0-24868 GCA_029706075.1 Aldrovandia affinis | reverse complement strand
AATGGCAGAGCCACGTGTGCCCTGTGTGTGGAGGTGTGAATGGGTGGCTGCTTGGAGGCGGAACACACTGACTTGGATGGGGACAGTGAACGGGCTGGGGACAGGGACAGGGACAGGGCCATCGACAGGGCTATCCTGCCGTCCCTGTGGTTTGGGGGCCGGGGGCCGGCGGCCAGAGGGGGCAGTATGCGGTTATCGCTTCTCGGCCTTTTGGCTAAGATCAAGTGTAGTATCTGTTCTTATCAGTTTAATATCTGATATGTCCCCATCGGGGACTACATATTAAACGGATTTTTAGAACGGGAGTCGGAAAAAGGAGCTTGCTCCGTCCGCTCCATGCATTGACCCTGTATGGCAGTGTATCAGGGAACAGTGCACCTCTCTTCCTTTGTGTCCAAAAACAGTCTGTGTGTGTGTGTGGTGTGTGTGGTGTGTGTGTGGTGTGTGGTGTGTGTGTGTGTGTGTGTGTGTGGTGTGGTGTGGTGTGTGAGTGAGTGAGTTTGAGTGAGTGAGTTTGAGCGAGTGAGTGAGTGAGTGAGTTTCAGTGAGTGAGTTTGATGTTGTGTTTGATGTTGCTTTTTAATTCTGCAGCATCACAGGTGGCCAATGGAATGGAACGGAATGGAATGGCAGAGCCACGTGTGCCCTGTGTGTGGAGGTGTGAATGGGTGGCTGCTTGGAGGCGGAACACACTGACTTGGATAGGGACAGTGAACGTGGCTGGGGACAGGGACATGGACAGGGCCATCGACAGGGCCATCCTGCCGTCCCTGTGGGTTTGGGGGCCCGGGGGGCCGGCGGCCAGAGGGGGGCAGTATGCGGTTATCCAGTGACGTGCGGTGAGGTCAATGGTTGGGGAGGCACTGGATATCAGAGTAGGGCGACCAGATTTTCAAAACCTCAAACCTGAACACTTTGTAGGCTATATGAACGCGCCGCACGTGCACGCGCACCGAAAATGCAGATCTACAGTGCTATTATACAATGTTTTAATACAGATAACATAAACATTCTGATTTTCACACCAAATAGCCCGCCCCAATTATTAAAAAAGACGTTATATCTGACGGCGAGGACCGGAGGGGGCATTCCTACCGACCCTTGGCCAGGCTCGGCTATGTAAGCGCTGAATAACGGGAAAATTTGAACGTGATTGTTAAAAAACTGGAAAAATATAGCTGATTTTAGATGCAATTCACTTTCGTTTTAGTTAGTTCTGTGTCGTTCATTGTAGATTTTATTTAGTTTTTATTTTCATTTCAGTTAGGCTATTTCCACTGCTATTATTTTGTTATAATCCTGACACACGAAATGCTAGCTCTTGTTTAGCTAAAAAGCAGATTGCATTTATCAGGTCTTTCAAAATCTCACGATTTTCCTTTACCTTCGCATTGTGGATGCTGTCTCCCTTGTTCATTCAGAGCCAGATCAATACGCGAGGTTCCAAAAGTTTTTAAAGAAATCTGACTTTGAATGTGAGTAGCTGATCTTTCATGTTTGCTGAGGCTTCTTGGCAAGTTTTTCAAATCACAAAATCCAGTTTGGGTCTAGACATTGTCAGACGTAGAGAATAAAAGGCAGGGAGAGCAGTAAAGGCGTTTTTTTGTAGCACAGCCACAAAGCCAATCTTTTCGAGTATACCAGTCTGTTTGAAAAGAACGAGTTATACTCCGTCCCGTCGTTTGAAGCAAACCTCGTAGCTCCGGCGTCGGTCTCCCAGTAATTATGACTTCTTGCCTTGATTGAAAGTCCAGTTTTGAAAAATTTCTCAGTTTAGAAATCAAATCCTCCATTTTCAGAGCGAAAAATCAGTGCATTTGTTTGGTTGTTGTTCTTTTAACTTTTGCCAGAGTAAACCGAGTCGTAAACTTCAGGCTCACTATCGCCCCCGTCTGTGAGGCAGAGGAACTGGCTGCCTCAAGGCAAGCCTTTTCCTTGTGGATTTATGTCAGATCAATAAGTAAGTAAGTAAGTAAGTAAGACTATTTATATAGCACCTTTCATACAAGAATTGCAGTTCAAAGTGCTTTACACAGAATGCATAATCAGAATAAGACTTAAATATTACACACATATGTGAAATACATTACCGAACACTATGGAAATTAAGACGTATAATAAAAGTGTCTTCAAACATGATATTGGAAACATACAGAGAAATGGCAACAAGCACGCGCCAATTGCACGCGCTCAATTTAGTTTGTGAGGGATTGCGCAATCTGGGGAGAGGCTCGGCTCGTCACTGCCTCACCTCTCGTCTCTCTGTTGTATTTGAACAGGAAATACAGAATTTCAGCGATTTTGACTATAAAAACGATCAAAACTTATAGGAACCACACCGAAATTGCATTGAAAGCACAGACGAGTGGACAAACATTAATACTTATTTTATTTTATTATTTCTTTTTTTACTTCTCATGAAGACAGGTGAGGCTCTGCCTCACCTGCCTCCCCTGACCGCACGTCCCTGCGGTTATCGCCGGCCTTTTGGCTAAGATTAGGCGGTCGAAATTCTTGGAGGTTGAAGGAGAAATCTTGGTTTCAAAGAAAAACAAAAAAAAAAAATCTGATTGGGTAAGTCTTCCTTTTTTTGGATTTTTCTGAGGTAAGTGAAAAAATAAATTTAAGTGTTGGTGGTGGGTTTTGGGGTGTGGTTTTGCCCTCGGGGCTGGGTGAGGGCAGACATTTTGTCTGTCCTTTTGTGTGTCCGTTTGTGCTGGGAAGGCAGCCATTTTGTTTAGTCTTTTTCTTTGTTCTTGAAAAAATAAATTGTTTGTTGCAGGCTGGAGGATGTCGGCTGCTAGGGTCGGTGTTCAAAGGCACTGCTGTGTCCGTTTCTTGTTGCGGGAGAAGGAAGGCGTTTGCTTGAGTGCTCGCGTCTGGACTTCTCCCGCAAATTCCTTTTGGGGGTTTTAGGGGTTTAAACCAGCAGACATTAACTGTCTGCTGGTTTTGCCCCGAGGAAAAAGGTTTCGATGTGAGCTTTCAGACGGCTCGCATTTTGGCAGAATTTTGGTCAGCCTTTGAAGAGAGAAGGACCAGTTTGGAATGTTTGAGATGGAAGGCTGACCGATGACCTGGTCAAAGTGGTTATTCTGAGAATGTTCAATGAAATGGTGGACGAGAGGGACCTCGTCACATGGTTGGCTCGGTACTGTGGGGTGCGAGGCTCTCCCACAAAAGTCCTAGATGTAGATGGGATCTGGACAGGGAGCTGGAGGGTGCCAGTGAGGCTGGTGGAGGACCCGGAGGGGTATGGAGGTGTGCGCCATCTGCCCTCCATGGTGGTGTTGGGTGAGAATAGGGGCCTGGTTCATTACCAGGGGCAGCCTAGGCTCTGTAGGCGCTGTGGAGCGCACGGTCACCTGGCAGAGGCCTGCAAGGTGGTCGTGTGCTTCAAGTGCAGGGAGCTGGGTCACCTAGGGAGTGAGTGCACGGCAGGGAGGAAGTGCAACCTCTGTGGCCTGGGCTTGCACATGTTCGGGACTGCCCGGACTCTTTTGCCAACAAGCTCAAGAAGTCTTTCAACACCTATCAGGTGCAGGTGAGGGCCCAGGCCAGTGCTGAGGCGCCGGCACCGGGAGGAGAGGAGGCTCAGGAGGAAGGAGGAGTGCAGGTGGAGGGTGGAGTGAGGGAGGAAGGTGGCGCGCAGGAGGGTGAGTGGTGGTGAGTGTGTGGGTGAGGCCCAGGTAACTGGGGCCGGGAAAGGGCAGGAAGGGACGAGGCCTAGCAAAGCCTCTGAGGAGGAGGGTAGAGAAGGAGGGCCTACTGGCCCAGTGGCAGGGCCAGAGGTGGCAGTGGGTCAGGGGATTGAGAGAGAGGTATGAAGGGCCTGAGTCAGACTCCGGTGCCTCGCTGGTGACCGTGGGGTCACAGCCCATGGGAGCGGCGAGGAGGAGATGGTGGTGGAGGGGGGCACCCTGAAGCGGTCGGCGGAGGACAGCGGAGGGGAAGAGGGCGCCCATGCAGAAAAGAAGGGGAGGGGGGGGGAGGAGGCCCCGAGGGGTTTTGTGGGGGCGAGCCTGTCGGACAGTATGTCGGGAGGGTCGTCACCGGCCTCCCCTGACGTATCGCCCAACCAGAGCCCCTATGTGGAGGCCACGTCCGGGGAAGTGCCTCCAACGGACCCCGGGGGGGGAGGGGTAGGTAAGTAGTGTTTGTGTTGTGTTTTGGTTTTGTCCCTTTTTTTCTATTTTCACCATGCAGGAACACATCTCTGTTGCCACACTAAATGTGCGGAGCCTGAGGTCGGAGCTGAGGGCCCAGTCTGTGCTGACCTTCCTGGAGGGGGTCAGTGCAGACATCATCTGCCTGCAGGAGTGCGGCCTGCCTTTCCGCTCCTCTTATGGGGAGTGGGAGAGGAAGTGGCCGCACGGCCCATCACTCTGGAGTGGGTCAGAGGAGAACCCGGCCGACGGCGTGGCGATTTTGGTCCGTAACAGAGGTGTGGAGGTGGTGGGGAGCACTGTGGTGTGCTGTGGCAGAGCATTGTTGGTGTCTTTGTCTTTTCACGGGGTGTTGTTTCACTTGTTAAATGTGTATTGCCCCCAGAAGCAGGCTCGGTGGGAGCTGCTGCAGGTGCTGCGGGAGCACCTGGTGGGGTGTGGGTTTTTTCTGTTGGTGGGGGATTTTAATTGTGTGTTGGGGGGGGAGGGTCGTCGGGGAGCACGGGTTTTGTCGAAGGACAAAACGTCCACATTCCTGCGGGACATGGCCGGGGACTGCCGCATGGTGGATGTCTTCCGCTCCCTTCACCCGGGGCGGGAGGGGTTCACCTGGGCAAGCGCCGATGGCTCCCGGGCATCGAGGATTGATTTTCTCTTTGCCCGGGGGTTTGTTGGCGTGTCGGCGTCCTTGGCCCCTGTGTATTTTTCCGACCACTCCCTGCTGCTCTGCTCTCTGGCCGTGGGGCCGGGAGTGTCGGTGGGGCGGGGCGCCTGGAGGCTGAACTGCAGCCTATTGGAAAGCCAGGTGGTGAGGGAGGCCTTCCGGGCGCAGTACGCCCACTGGCAGACGCTCCAGGGGCTCTACGGCTCGAGGGCAGAGTGGTGGGAGGAGGTGAAGGGGAGGGTAAAGGGGTTTTTTGTGGTGGTGGGGAAGGAAAGGAGGGCAAAGGAGAGGAGGGTGTGGGCTGGGCTCCAGAGGCGCCTCAACCGCTACTTCTCCCTTCTGCACGGAGGTTTCGACTTTCGTGCAGAGGTGGAGGAAGTGAAGCGGGAGATGGCAGCGATTGCGGCCAGACGGAGCCAGTCCATAATTTTTAGGAGCAAGGAGAGGGAGGTAGATGAGGGGGAAACCTGCTCCCGTTCTTTTTTAAAAAGGTCATGGCGAGGGGGACCCTCATGAAGGGCCTGAAGGGGAGGGATGGGGTGACCCTTACCTCCACGGAGGGCCAAATGAAGGTGGTGGAGGGCTTTTTCTCTGACCTGTTTGGGGAAAAAGCCCCCCTACCTGACAGACTGACTGATGTTTTGAATTTTGTTGACAGGACGGTGGGGGGCGGTGGGAGTCTGGAGGCCGACCTCAACCTGAATGACGTGACTGACGCCTTACAGTCTTTTAAGAAGGGGAAGGCCCCGGGGTTGGATGGGCTTCCCCTGGAATTTTATTTGACTTTTTGGGACGTAGTGGGACCGGACCTGACATTTGTTTTTGGGGAGTTTGACGGGGTGGGGAGGCTGCCGGACAGCTTCAGGACGGGGGTGGTGACTCTGATTTTTAAGAAGGGTGACGCTACTGACCTGAAAAACTGGCGACCGATCACTCTTTTAAATTCAGATTTTAAATTGTTTAGTAAGGTGTTGGCCTTGAGGATGCGGTTTTACCAAACTCAGTCCTGTGCCGCGGGAGGAGGATCACAGACAGCCTAGTGCTGGTACGTGACACCATCTGTCTGGTTCGTAGCAGTACTAAATTTAGACTTTGAAAAAGCTTTTGATCGGGTCTCGCACCAGTACATGTTTGCCGTACTGCAAAAGTGGGCTTTCCCCAGGTACCTAAAGTGGGTGGGGCTTTTATGTTTTTTGGTTAATGGGTTCCAAACTGAGGCGGTGGATTTAAACTGCGGTGTCCGCCAGGGGTGTCCTTTATCCCCCCTGTTATTTGTTTTGTGTATAGAGCCGCTGGCACAGGTGCTGAGAAGGGACGCCTGGATCTCAGGGTTGGGGATCCCAGGGTGTGGGGGGATGGAGGCCAGGTGTATCCTCTCCATGGACGACGTGACAGTGTGCTGTACGGACGCGACTTCTGTGGGCAGAGTCCTGGACAGGACAGAGTGGTTCGGCCGGGCTTCAGAGGCCCGGCTGAACCGGGACAAGACGACTCTGATGGTGTACGGACGGTGGACGGAGACTGACCTCCAGGACCTGCCACTGACTGTGACGGCCGACAACGTCCGCATCCTTGGGGTCAACTTTGATTCTGAGGGTTTGGGTGGGGGAAACTGGGAAGGGATTTTAAAAAAGGCGGAGCAAAAGTTGCAGTTTTGGAGGCTCCGGAAACTAACCTTTGAGGGGAAAATTTTAATTATTAAAAATGTAATTTTACCTCTGTTTTTGTTTGTTGGTGTAGTGTTTGTCCCGTCCCGTTCTGTGTTAGCCCGGCTGGACCGGGCAGTATTTTATTTTTTGTGGGGCTCCAAGTGGGAGAGGCTACGGAGGGCCGTGGTCAAAAGAACGCCAGCCAAAGGGGGAAGGGGAGTGCCCAATTTTGAGAACGTTTTAATGTGTAAGTTTGCCGCGTTACGTGTCTCGTTGTGTGTGGGGTCCATTTCAAAGACCTCGTGTTTTGTACGTTTTTTTATGGGGGTACCTGCGGCAGCTCGGTATTTTAAAAGTTCCTCTAAGTGTGCCGGTCGCTTTTGTAATGGCCGGCACGTATCGGCCGCTGCAGGTGTTTTTAAAGAAACACGGGCTGGAGGGGAAGGGCTGGTACCCTGACCTCTCATAAATGTCTTTTGTCCACTGTGCAGGGCAGGGAGCCAACGTGTCCAGTGCGAGGGCTGGCGCTAGGCCAAGCGGAGGAGGTCTGGAAGGCGGTGGCCCACCCGGACCTGCTGAACCGACACAGAGACCTGGCTTGGCTGGTTGCCCACGGAGTCCTGCCGGTGAGAGCGGTGATGCACGCCCGCCGTCTGGCCCAGACAGCAAAGTGCCCCCGCGCTGGATGCGGGGGTGAAGAGACCGTATTCCACGCTCTTTGGGACTGCAGGGTTGCCCAAGAACTGTGGAGGGCAGCCCAGCCGTTGATGGGACAGTTCTGGGGCCCGGGGCGAGGGCCGGACTGCGGCACGACGCTCTACGGCGGTGGCCGGGCGTCCCGGGGGGCCTCCAGGTGGAGAGCAGCGTGGCTGGCCACTTACTGCTGTGTGGAGGCCCTCTGGACAGCAAGAACACTGCTCGTCCTGGAGCATAAAGAACTGTCCCCGCAGGCAATCTGGAGGCTGGCCTCCAGCCACGTAAAGTGCTACATGGAGCGGGACGGTCGGCGCTGCGGCAAGGAGGCGGCGCGGGCCAG
This sequence comes from Aldrovandia affinis, assembly GCA_029706075.1. Classification (NCBI taxonomy): domain Eukaryota; kingdom Metazoa; phylum Chordata; class Actinopteri; order Notacanthiformes; family Halosauridae; genus Aldrovandia; species Aldrovandia affinis. Next base: position 17,353 of record JAINUG010001328.1, on the reverse strand, counting down.
ATGGGGGTGTGCGGCCTGGACTCTGATGGGCATGGGCAAGGAGGCCCTGATCATTGGATAGCCAGGGCCTGTGTGTTGGAGCAGCGGGACTGGGTGCAGGCGCTTGGGAAGGACACGGCCTGCCCTGTACAGTGGTCCTGGTTTTATTTTTGAATTTTACGGGGTGAGGATCTTTTAAAAACAATAGAATTAATGTCTTGAAATAAAGGGAGATCTCCCCGGGGTTTTTGTTAGTGTTGTATATGTTTCCATTTATGTGTGTGTCCTTAAGTGTGTGTGTGTGTGTTCTGTTTTTTTTTTTTTTTTCTTGCTTTATGTAATAAAGTTGTGTTTCGCACGATGAGGCGATATGTGTTTTTTGGTTGTTGTTGTTTTTTTTTGATATGTTGATGTTTGGTTTGGTTTTTGTTTTTGTTAGAAGCAAGTGTATGAGGACGTATTTATTTAATAAAAATTTTCAAACAAAAAAATCTGTTCTTATCAGTTTAATATCTGATATGTCCCCATCGGGGGACTACATATTAAACAGATTTTTAGAACGGGGAGTCGGAAAAGGAGCTTGCTCCGTCCGCTCCACGCATTGACCCTGTATGGCAGTGTATCAGGGAACAGTGCACCTCTCTTCCTTTGTGTCCAAAAACAGAGTGTGTGTGGTGTGTGTGTGTGTGTGTGTGTGTGTGTGTGTGTGTGTGTGAGTGAGTTTGAGTGAGTGAGTTTGAGTTTGATGTTGTGTTTGATGTTGCTTTTTAATTCTGCAGCATCACAGGTGCCCAATGGAATGGAACGGAATGGAATGGCAGAGCCACGTGTGCCCTGTGTGTGGAGGTGTGAATGGGTGGCTGCTTGGAGGCGGAACACACTGACTTGGATGGGGACAGTGAACGTGGCTGGGGACAGGGACAGGGCCATCGACAGGGCCATCCTGCCGTCCCTGTGGGTTTGGGGGGCCGGGGGGCCGGCGGCCAGAGGGGGGCAGTATGCGGTTATCGGTTCTCGGCCTTTTTGCTAAGACCAAAAAAATTAGCAAGATGACGAACAACACCTCATCGAAAGATGGAGGGACGCCGGGCTTCAGGGCAAGGGCTTCCCGGTACAAGAACACGGTGCGTTTCGACGCAGGAGCAGACCAGGTGACACGAAATAAATTAACTTTGGAATTTTTTGTTGTTCATGTTTTGAAGGAGTTCTTCGGCATCAAGCCGGAGACGATTTTATGTTTGCAGGATTTTTCGGCACAAGGGTTTTATGATTTAACCTTTCACACAGAAGCCTCAGCATGCACAGTTTTTCAGCAGTACACAGCCAACCCGGGAACACCTGCGCTGGAGGGAGTGAAGGTGGAGCTCCTCCAGGCGCAGGTGTGGAGGCCTCTCACCCTGCATTGCTATAACCCTTTTGTCAAGCAAGATGACATCTTTATTTTCCTAAGCCGGTACTGTGCTGAGGTCAAGGACGCGGTGAAGCTCCAGGACAAGTACGGGTTCTGGAACGGGAAGCGGAGGTTCTCTGTTCGCTTCTGGAAGGACCCGTCGGGGGTGAGCGGCCTTGCTCACCCTCCAGGGAGCTTCTCTATTGGGTCTGACAGGGGCTACCTACACTACCCAGGTCAGCCGGAGTATTGTAGGAAGTGCGGCCGCCTTGGGCACACCAAACAGGTGTGCCAGGCGGCTACGACCTGCAAGTACTGCACTTCGGCTGACCACGCTACCAAGGACTGCGTGGCCCCTAAAGCCTGCAGTCTGTGCGGGGCGGAGGGCCACTTGCATCGGGCCTGCCCTTTGAGGAAGCGAACATTTGCAGAATTGTTTGCTGAAGGGCAGGCCTGTGACGACCATGCGGTCGGCCACCTGGGGCCTCCTGGGGTATAGCGCCTCCTGGGGTGCAGCGCCCTCGAGGGGATCGACCGGTGCCAGCTCCCAGAAGAAACTCCGGAACGGAGGGCGCTCCCAGGATCGCCCCGGGAAGCTCCAGGACCCGGGCAGACAACATCTTCTGCTCGGGTCTCCGCTCCCAGCATGACTGCTGCTGAGGCCCAGCCAACTGGCTTCAGCTTCCCACCCCATCACCACCACCATCTCCACCACCACCACCACTCCTAGCACAGCACCTGGTCCTGCTCCCGCACCCGTTCCTGCATCTGATCCGGCCCTGATCCCGTTGCTGGTTCCGGCTTCAGCACCGGAGGAGGACAGCGCTGATGGGCCGCTTTCTGGCCCAGGAGCAGCGCGGATTCCTGAGTCAGCATCTGCCCCTGCCCCTGCCCCGGCCCCAGCTCCTGTTCCAGAATCCCCCCCTGTTCCAATCCCCTCTTCTGTTGGCCCCAGATGCGGATGCCCCTGCCCCCCCTTTCCCGCCCCCCTTCCCCCCTTCCCCCTCTACGGTCCCTGCTCTGGGCCCCCCCCGGTCCCAGCTTTGGTGAAGGAGAACAGCGTCGGCGGCGAGGAAGTGGCAGTTCTGGCGGGTTTGTCTCCGGAGCTGTTTTCCTCTCCGTCCGGGACTGAGGCGGCGGGGCCTGGGGAGGGGGTCATGTCCCCCTCTATGGAGGGGGCGGCCCTCCCACTACGTCGGACTTGGCTACCCTCCCTCAGGAATGGGGGATAGCGAGTTTGAAGAGAGCAGGGCAACCAGGAAAAGAGCGCTTTCCGGGGAACATGAACGCCCTATGGGCCACAAATTGGCCCCCGCGCTCCTCCTGTCCAACCGTTTTGCGGTTCTGGCGGGGACAGAGGGGGACGAAGAGATCGGCGAGGAGGGCATAGGCATGAGTTCAAGTTTCAAGTTTTTATTGATCACGTACACATGCGTACATGGCAGTGAGATTTGTTGTTCCCATGGATCTCTCTTCACAACACAACACAACAGTACACAATAGAATACAGTAATAAATTGTAAAAAAAAAAAAATTGTAAGATAGTAAAATATAATATATACAATATACAAATAATATAATATAATATAATATATAATATAATAATAATAATATAATATATATAATATAATAAGTAAGATAGATGTACAATATTGCACATCACTGGATGGCAGTATAAAGTGATGAGTGCTAAAGTGATAAGTGACACAGTGATACAGTGGGGTGTGAGGAGGTAGGAGGGGGAGGGGACAGTTCAGTTCAGTTGTTGGTGGGGCTGGGCAGTGGTTAGGGGTCTCAGCTCAGCTCAGCTCAGCATGGACTTCATCGCCTCCTCGCCGGCAGTATGGGACCACTCAAGTGACCTTGACCAAATGGACATGGACTTGCGGACCCCAAATCCACCAGGGGAGGACCTGGGGGAGGGAGGGCCCTCACAGGGTTGATGGGCTTCTTTAGGCTCTTCTGTATGTTTAGATTTTCTGTTGTTACGGTTTCGTCTGTTTTTTACTTTTAGCCTCCACTATGGCAGTTATTGTCACCACTAATGTGCGGGGCCTTCGGGACCCCACTAAGCGCGCCGCGGTCTTCGCGTCCCTGAGTGCCATGCGGGGGGATATTTTCCTCCTGCAGGAGGTGCACCTCAGGGACGAGGAGGACGCGGCGGCGTTGTCACGAGAATGGGTGTGGGGCCCCTCAGGGTGGTCAGTGGGGAGTGTCCACTCTGATGGGATAGGTATTTTGTTTAGGGGCCCCTCTTTCGTAGTGGAGGAGGTGGTGGTTGTGGTGGCGGGGCGTGTGATGTACACTGATTTTTTGCTTAATGGGGTTCATTTACATTTACATTTTAAGCATTTAGCAGACGCTCTTATCCAGAGCGACTTACAAGATGTGCATCAATACATGGTAGGAGCAATCACAGTTAGCGCACGAGATCAGTGCAGGAATACCGCAATAGACATCATTGCAGGCATCTGCGTACCATACCTGTAACACCGGGAAGGAAAAGGTATTTTACAATGTTTACAAAATGTACATTTTTTTTTTTTTTTTTTTTAAAAGAGTATAGTGTTGAACAAGTAGACAGTGGTGAAGACAATTTAGCTAGATGGACAGAGATCAGGGGTAGTGGAGTCTGAAGAGGTGGGTTTTGAGTCTCTTGCGGAAGATTGGAAGTGATTCCGCAGTCCTGACCAATTGCGGGAGGTCGTTCCACCAACGAGGGACCAGGACAGAGAAGAGGCGAGACCGCGAGGAGCGGCTGCCAGGCGCCCGGAGGGATGGGGCAGTCAGTCTGCCAGCGGAGGCGGAGCGGAGAGGTCTGGACGGGGTGTAGGGCGTGATGAGTGACTGGAGGTATGGGGGAGCAGTACCTCTGGCTGCTTGAAAAGCAAGCACCAGTGACTTGAATCTGATGCGTGCTGCGATGGGGAGCCAGTGCAGAGAGGAGAGTAGAGGGGTGACGTGGGTGAACTTCGGCTGGTTGAACACCAGGCGAGCAGCAGCGTTCTGGACTAGTTGCAGTGGCTTGATGGCACAGGCCGGAAGGCCTGCCAGCAAGGAGTTGCAGTAGTCCAGACGTGAGATCACCAGGGTTAAGTTTAGGGTAGTAAATGTGTATGCCCCCGCCCAGAGGGGCCGCAGGTTGGAGGTTTTCCGGGACCTACCCGGATGCCTCTCAACCTCGCGGTCCCTGATACTGGGGGGGGATTTTAATGTTTGTTTAGATGGGAGGGATGGGGCGGGCGAAGGTGGTACAGTCACCGCTGCTCCAAGTTTTACTGCCCGCATTTTCTGCATCTTTATACTGGTTTAAATACTGGTTTAAATACAAAACTCCTTTCTATTTTAAATCTTTTTCGGTTACTCCTATCTCATCAACTTATAAGGTAAGCACAAACGATGGCTGCTTCCTCTCCCCTCTCTTGCTCTGGTTGTAGCATGTATCATCTTAGCTCTCCTGCCGATGTTACTGTTAATGATAATTTTACATGCCATAAGTGTGAGCTTAATTTAGTGTTGGCGGAGAGAATAGTTGAGTTAGAGGCCTGCATCCGGACCCTCAGAGAGATTAAAGATCATGAGAGTTTTATTCAGTCCTGTGTAGCTACGCCGGATGCACCTGTGAGCGCCTCTCCCATCGCACCAGCAGAAGAGCCGACGCAGCACGGCCAGTTTGTCACGGTTCGGCGGGGACATAGTTGTCGGCCTAAGCCGGCCGTACACCACCCAACTCACGTTTCAAATAGATTCTCCCCACTCACACCTGTTGAGGAAAAAGAGAAAGCTCTTATCATTGGCGACTCCATTCTTCGAAACGTGAGAATAGCGTCTCCGGCGACCATAGTCAATTGTATTCCGGGGGGCTAGAGCTACCGACATTGAATCCAATTTAAAAGCGCTGGCTTCCAAAATTGTTATCCACGTCGGCGCTAATGATGTCCGGTTGAGGCAATCGGAGATCACTAAAACAAATTTTGTCTCGTTGTGTAAATTGGCAAACGAGATGTGTCGGGAAGTAATAGTCTCTGGTCCCCTCCCAGCTCGTAGAAGTGACGAAATCTACAGTAGATTAACGTCGCTAAATCGCTGGCTGACTGAGTGGTGTACATCAAATAGCATAGGGTTTATTAATAATTGGCCTACGTTTTGGGGAGAGCCTGGTTTACTGAAGAGAGACGGACTCCACCCGAGCTGGAGGGGTGCTCTTCTGTTATCTAATAACATAGGCCATAGTCTGAATCGGCGAAATTGACATTCAAGAGCTACAGCCAGGCAGCAGACAGACGGTCTTAAACAACTGTCTGCAAGTTTCCTGAACTCGTGACTAGTTTCCACCCCAGTTCCCACATAATTGAGACTGTGTCTGTTCCACGTAGAAAACCGTAGTCTATTGAAACTCAAACCTCCCCGTGGGATTTTTTCTAATAATCTGATAAGGATCAACACGAACCATCGTAATGCAAATGCTAAACCTAATTTCGATAGAACTCTCCTTAAAATTGGGTTGCTAAATATAAGATCACTAGCTCCTAAAGCTGCCCTTGTGAACGAACTGATCACTGATTATAAACTTGACATTTTAAGTTTGACGGAGACTTGGCTTAGACCTGATGAGTACATAGCATTAAATGCATCTACCCCAGTTGGATACTCTAGTTGTCACAACCCTCGACAGTCAGGCAGAGGTGGCGGTGTGGCTGTTATTTTTGACACTAGACTACGCCTTACTAAGAAATCTTTAAACACATTCCCTTCATTTGAAGTGCTTTCCTCGGCTCCATACAGACTAATGTAGATAATAGATCTGCATTTACTTCATCTTTTATACTAGCTACTATCTACAGACCCCCTGGACCCTATGCTGTTTTCCTCTCAGAGTTTTCTGACTTTTTATCAAACCTAGCAGTTATGGCAGATAAAGTTGTGATTATAGGCGACTTTAATATTCATGTTGATAATGGAAATGATTCTCTAGTGAAGGCTTTTGCTTCTATTCTTGACTCCGTGGTTTTGTCCAAAATGTGTCTGGGCCGACTCATTGTCATCAACATACACTGGACTTAGCTTTATCCTATGGTATTAGCATTAGCAATCTAGTTGTCTCTCCTCATAATCCTGTGCTCTCTGACCATTTCCTTATTACGTTTGAAATTCATGCTACCACTGCTATTAGATCAAAACCAGTGTTCTACTTTAGTCGCTCCCCTAAATTCCTCTACCATACCTAACTTTGTCAGCCTGTTCCAAGAATCATTTACTGTTAATCAGGATCCCACTAGTCTACAATCTATTGATCAGCTGACTGACAATCTAAATTACACCCTGCGCAACACACTTGATGCTGTTGCGCCTCTCAAAAAGAAAAAAACTAGCCAAAAGAAGCTTGCACCATGGTATACTGACCACACACGTGCTCTTAAACAAGCTTCTCGCAAGTTGGAACGTAAGTGGCGATCCACTAAATTAGAAGTATTTTATTCTGCCTGGAAAGACAGTCTGGTACAGTACAAATATGCTCTCTCCTCCGCAAGGTCAACCTATTTGTCTGATCTGATTGAGCGTAATAAGAATAATCCAAAATTTCTTTTTGATACAGTGGCCAAACTGACAAAGAACCAGACTGAAACCAATGCTAAGCCTCCGGCAGCCCATAATAGTAATGATTTCATGAACTTTTTCTCTGAGAAGATTGAGAAAATTAGAGATGAAATTTCTAAAATGGCACCTTCTGCTGTAGCGGACACTGATCAGAAAGCACAGGCTTACCAGGACAGGGGTCCTATGGCTACTCTTGAGTTTTTTAGTGCTCTGGAGTGGACTGAATTTTCTAAATTGGTTATGTCCTCCAAACCATCTACTTGTCAATTAGACCCAATCCCAACAAAACTTGTTAAAGAACTTCTTCCTGTTATGGGGCAATCCATGCTAGACATTATTAATCTGTCTCTTTCATCAGGCTATATGCCAAAAAAAAAAAAAGTGGCAGTAATTAAGCCACTTTTAAAGAAACCAAACCTTGACCCAGAAAATCTCAGTAACTACAGGCCAATTTCTAATCTTTCTTTTCTCTCAAAAATTCTAGAGAAAGCTGTAGCTCAGAGACTGACTTCGTTCCTGACATCAAATGACATCTATGAAACTTTTCAGTCAGGATTTAGGCAACACCATAGCACTGAGACTGCTCTTATTAAAGTTGTCAATGACTTACTGATATCAGCTGACTGTGGATGTGTCTCTATTCTTGTGCTTTTGGACTTAAGTGCTGCGTTTGACACAATAGACCACCAAACTCTTCTGAGCAGACTTGAAAACCTAGTTGGACTGCGTGGACAGGCACTCTCCTGGTTTAAATCCTACCTATCAGATAGATATCAATTTGTGCAGTTAAATGACGAGCCCTCTGCTCTCATCAAGGTGGAATATGGTATCCCTCAAGGTTCTGTTTTGTGGCCATTATTGTTCTCCCTTTACATGTTGCCACTTGGTGATGTCATTCGTAAACATGGCGTACATTTTCACTGCTACGCAGATGACACACAATTATACCTATCAATGAAACCTGGCGAAGGACAATTCGAACAGTTGGAGGCCTGTTTTAAAGACATAAAAGACTGGATGTCAGATAATTTTCTATTGCTGAATACAGATAAAACAGAGATGTTGGTCTTGGGGCCCAAAAACCTCAGAAGAGGGTTATCTGATTTATCTCTTAATCTGGATGGTTGCTCTGTTGCTGCAAGTTTGGCGGTAAAAGACCTTGGTGTTACTATAGATCCTGGTCTCTCATTTGATAGTCACATCAAAAACATTTCCAGAGTAGCCTTTTTTCACCTGAGGAATATTGCCAAAATTAGGGGCTTCCTGTCATTAATAGATGCAGAAAAATTGGTACATGCCTTTGTTACATCTAGATTAGATTATTGCAATGCATTACTGTCTGGCTGTTCCAATGCCTCACTCAGGAGCCTACAACTCGTACAGAATACTGCTGCAAGGATCCTGACTAGAACAAAGAAATATGAGCACATTAGTCCTGTGTTAGCGTCACTTCACTGGCTTCCTATAAACTATCGTGTAGACTATAAGGTACTCCTCTTAACTTATAAGGTGTTGCATGGACTTGCACCCTCTTACTTTGACGGATCTACTTCATCCGTACAATCCCCACGTTCACTTCGCTCACAAGATGCAGGCAACTTGGTAGTCCCTAGAATATCAAAAATACAGCAGGTGGCAGAGCTTTCTCCTATAGAGCTCCTTTACTGTGGAACAGTCTACCCATCTCTGTGAAGGAGTCAGACACGGTCTCAATTTTCAAGTCTAGGTTAAAAACGCATCTCTTTAGTCTCTCTTATAGTCATTAGGTGCAGATGTGGAGGGGGCGTAGCAATAGAGCCTTCTGGTGCAATGAGCTATCCTTACTGTCACCAATCATAAGTGATGATCCGCCCCTATCAGGACTGCTGATGATGTGGTGGGATGGTCTCTGAGTGCCCTCATGGCTGCGTGCTCCCTGTGCCACTCACCTAATTAGTTATGCTGCCCTAGATTACTTCTGCTGGTGCAAAAGTGTTATAACTACTCTTCCCCCTGATCCGGCGTGATATTTATCATAGTCATAATTGCACCTTTCCTCTTTTCTCCCCGGCTTCGTGGGCACCTGCCCGGAGCTCACCTGCCCCAGAGTCAACCCCCCACCCCTGCCATGTGTTAGCCGGATGCCGCTGGCCCAGACCCTAGCTGCTGGTTCCATCCCCCGCCCTGCCCTGGTATCTGGAGGGATGAGGTCCACCCCACTCCTACACTTAGAATGCCCTTCCAGTGGTCTGTTAAGCCGCATGAGCCTCAAGGACTATTTGTGTTGTTTTTCTCTGTATCCCACAATTTTCCAGGAGTTCATCTCGACCGCCTTTTAAGGGGTCAGGGAATAATTTTCCAGTTTCCTACATTGGCTCCAATGGTTTTCTGTTTTTTTTATTCCCTCTGGAAAATGCCAATTGTGAAGCGCTGTGTGACAACCTGTTTGTAAATGGCGCTATACAAAAATAAAGATTGATTGAAGATTGAGATTACTCTGCCAGAGCGCTCGCGGAGGTAGTGAGGGACTTCTCCCTGGTTGACGCCTACAGGGCGTCGCACCCGTCCGATGCTGGCTTCACGTGGCGTAATTCCAGGGGAGTCGCTAGCCGCCTGGATTACATTTTCGTGGGCAGGGGGCAAAGTGGCATGAAGTGCGTTCTTCTCCCCTCGTGGGCGTCGGACCACGACATGCTACGGGTCTCCCTTCCTGCGGACGGGCCAAAGTGGGGACCGGGCTTCTGGCGTTTGAATACGTCGTTGCTGGGCTCCGGCGCCTTTGTTAAAGCCTTCACTAGGTGTTATAGCGCTGTCCGGGCATTGCGCCCTTTATACTCCTCTGTGGTGGAGTGGTGGGAGGCGGCGAAGAGCCGTTTCGCCTCATTCTGCAGGCTGCATGCGGTTGGGGCGCGCCGGAGAGATGGGGCAGAGGTGGCCAAGTGGTCGGCATCTCTGGCTTATCTCCATGGACGCCTCAACCGCGGGGAGCAGGTGGACTGGGCCGCATATGAGGGCGCCAAGGAGCGGCTCAGGGGGCTGCTGGAGGCGAGGGCGAAGGCCCTGGTTTTCCAGGCTCGGCTCCGTGAGCTGGAGGAGGGAGAGAGGCCCACGGCCTACTTCTTCCAGGCCGCCAGGGCGCGTCGGGGCGCCTCCGCCATCGCGGGGTTGAGAAGGCTAGTTGATTACTAGCTTCAGTCGCTGCTTAGAAGATTTAGTTCAAAGTTTGATTGATACTTAGCGTTTCAACCAGTTTTGATTAACAGGCTTAGCACCCGTGTTTGCAGTTGATTAATGTAAGGAATTGGTAATTCGTCTCTATTGTTGTTAGGGAGGATTTAAGCGCGTTATCGGCCGAATCTTATCAGTGTGCATCAGACCACGGTAAGAGTATCTTGTTGCGTTCTAGTCCGTGTTGGTAACCCGGCGTTAGACTTCGTGTGTAGTTCTGCGTTCTCTGCCTGTTTGCACCCGTTGCAGGAGCAGGTCTCGTTACTTTGTTAGTCTAATTAGTAGCTTGTTGCTTTTGTTCCACAGTTTATTAGTTGATTACTAGCTTCAGTCGCTGCTTAGAAGATTTAGTTCAAAGTTTGATTGATACTTAGCGTTTCAACCAGTTTTGATTAACAGGCTTAGCACCCGTGTTTGCAGTTGATTAATGTAAGGAATTGGTAATTCGTCTCTATTGTTGTTAGGGAGGATTTAAGCGCGTTATCGGCGAATCTTATCAGTGTGCATCTGACCACGGTAAGAGTATATCTTGTTGCGTTCTAGTCCGTGTTGGTAACCCGGCGTTAGACTTCGTGTGTAGTTCTGCGTTCTCTGCCTGTTTCCACCCGTTGCAGGAGCAGGTCTTGTTACTTTGTTAGTCTAATTAGTAGCTTGTTGCTTTTGTTCCACAGTTTATTAGTTGATTACTAGCTTCAGTCGCTGCTTAGAAGATTTAGTTCAAAGTTTGATTGATACTTAGCGTTTCAACCAGTTTTGATTAACAGGCTTAGCACCCGTGTTTGCAGTTGATTAATGTAAGGAATTGGTAATTCGTCTCTATTGTTGTCAGGGGGCATTCGCCACATATAAGCAATCTTAGTTGTGGATAGCGGCAGCTTTTCGCGGCAGCCTCCCCGTCCTAGCCTCCCCGAACGAAGACTCGGCGGACAAAGACAAAGGAGTCTACCTGCAGGAGTCCACCGAGGGGGGCCAGCTAGGGAGTGCTCGCCGCAAGGTAAGTATCATAGTTTTGTATCTCCCTGTTCTACTTCCTCTGCAACTAACACAATGCTTCCTCCCTATCCCAGTCCACGTCTCCTCTTCTAGATTGCCTAGAAGGAGAGATTCTACCCACACCCGTAATCTGTCCAACCTCATCCACCCTCCTAGATCTCCTGGTGTTGACGTGGTGGTAGCAGGCGGACTATGGAACTGCCAGTCCGCTGTCCGGAAGGCCGATTTCATCTCGGCCCAGGCCTCACTACTCTCCCTGCAGTTCCTGGCGCTTACGGAGACCTGGATCACTCCGCAAAACACGGCCACCCCTGCTGCTCTCTCTGCCGCCTACACCTTCTCCCACACTCCACGACCCTCAGGTAGAGGTGGAGGGACAGGTATACTCATTTCCCCCCTGTGGAGATTTGGTATTGCTCCTCTTCCCCACTTCTCACCCTCCTCCTTTGAATTTCATGCTGTCACTGTCACTGTTCCATGTAAACTGCACATCATTGTTCTTTATCGCCCTCCAGGTCCACTGGGGAGTTTCCTAGACGAGATGGATGCCCTACTCAGTGCCTTCCCTGAGGATGGCACTCCCATCTTACTCCACGGGGACTTCAACCTGCCGCTAGAGACCTCCCAGGCCTCTGCATTCCTCCCCCTCCTTCAGTCCTTTGACTTCACCATGGCTGAATCCCCATCCACCCACAAGGCCGGTAACCAACTGGACCTGGTCTTCACCAGGAACTGCGCCTCACCCAACATTACGGTATCGCCTCTACATGTGTCTGACCATTCCTTTCTGTCCTTCTCCCTCCCCCTCCCCTCTGTCCCTAAACCATCTTCACCTGCTCCCACTGTCCTTGTCCGTCGCAACCTCCACTCTCTCTCACCCACTGCCCTGTCAGCTACTGTCCTATCTTCCCTTCCCCCTACTGATGCCTTCTCTCAGCTACCTGCTGAAGTAGCATCATCCACCCTACTTTCCTCTCTCTGCTCCTCCTTTGACTTACTCTGTCCTCTATCCGCTAAACCCGCTCGTCTCCGCCCCCCCGCCCCCTGGCTAACTGATTCCATTCGGGCTAACCGACTGAAGCTGCGTGCGGCAGAAAGGAAATGGAGAAAATCCAAATCCCCTGTAGCTCTGTCTGACTTCCACACACTCCTGGCTTCCTTCTCCGCTAACCTCTCCTCTGCTAAGTCTGCATTTTTCCTTTCTAAAATTCAATCTTCTGTTTCCAACCCACGTAAACTCTATGCTACGTTTTCCTCTCTCCTCACCCCTCCTCCCCCACCCCCCTCCTCACCCCTCCTCCCCCACCCCCCTCCTCTATAACCGCCGATGACTTCTCATCCTTCTTTCACGAGAAGGTTGAGGTCATTCGCAACTCCTTCCCCCCAACCTCTCCCTCTCCCATCCCGCTACCTAAACCTCCCACTCCTCTGTCCTCCTTCTCACCCCTCCCTGACTCGGACATCCTTCAACTTGTTCTCTCCCACCGTCCCACCACCTGCCCTCTTGATCCCATTCCTTCCCCCCTCTTCCAGTCCATTGCTATGGACATCCTCCCCTTTGTCTCTAATGTCATTAACTCCTCTCTTTCCTCTGGCTCTGTCCCCTCCTCCCTCAAATGCGCTCAGGTTGTCCCCCTCCTCAAAAAACCCTCTCTGAATCCTGCTGTCATCTCTAACTACCGACCTGTCTCTCTCCTCCCTTTCCTCTCCAAAACGTTAGAGCGGGCTGTGTATAATCAACTGTCTGCTCATCTCTCACAGAACGACCTGCTTGATCCTAACCAATCTGGGTTCAGAGCAGGCCACTCCACAGAGACTGCTCTCCTTGCGGTCACAGAGGCTCTTCACGTCGCTAAGTCCCGATCCCTTAGCTCCGTCCTCCTTCTCCTCGACCTGTCGGCGGCATTCGACACCGTGGACCACCGGATCCTGCTCTCATCTCTCGTCGAGATGGGAATCTCTGGATCTGTGTTGACATGGTTTGAGTCCTACCTGGCCGACTGGTCCTACCAGGTGGCCTGGAGAGGATCCCTCTCCTCTCCCCGCACCCTCTCTACCGGTGTCCCGCAGGGCTCGGTGCTAGGCCCTGTCCTATTTTCTCTGTACACCAAGTCACTTGGCTCTGTTATTTCTGCTCATGGTTTTTCCTATCACTGTTATGCTGATGACACTCAACTGTTTCTCTCCTTCCCTCCATCTGATACCCAGGTCCCGGCACGGATCTCTGCATGCCTGGCTGACATGTCCGCATGGATGTCCACCCACCACCTGAAGCTGAACCTGGGGAAGACGGAGCTGCTCTTCCTCCCAGCGAAGGGCTCCCCGATGATTGATGCGTCAATCACCGTGGAAGGCTCCATAGTGTCTCCGTCCCAGTCTGCCAGGAGTCTTGGGGTAACCCTGGACAACCAGCTGTGCTTCTCGAGCCATATTGCAGCGATCACTCGGACCTGCCGTTTCTCCCTCCACAACATCCGGAGGATCCGACCGTTCCTCACCCAAGAGGCCACTCAACTCCTGGTCCAGGCCCTGGTGATCTCACGTCTGGACTACTGCAATTCCTTGCTGGCAGGCCTTCCGGCCTGTGCCATCAAGCCACTGCAACTAGTCCAGAACGCTGCTGCTCGCCTGGTGTTCAACCAGCCGAAGTTCACCCACGTCACCCCTCTACTCTCCTCTCTGCACTGGCTCCCCATCGCAGCACGCATCAGATTCAAGTCACTGGTGCTTGCTTTTCAAGCGGCCAGAGGTACTGCTCCCCCATACCTCCCTCCAGTCACTCATCACGCCCTACACCCCGTCCAGACCTCTCCGCTCCGCCTCGCCTGGCAGCTGCTCCTCGCGGTCTCGCCTCTTCTCTGTCCTGGTCCCTCGTTGGTGGAACGACCTCCCGCAATCGGTCAGGACTGCGGAATCACTTCCAATCTTCCGCAAGAGACTCAAAACCCACCTCTTCAGACTCCACTACCCCTGATCTCTGTCCATCTAGCTAAATTGTCTTCACCACTGTCTACTTGTTCAACACTGTACTCTTTATAAAAATACCTTTAAAATACCTTTTCCTTCCCGGTGTTACAGGTATGGTACGCAGATGCCTGCAATGATGTCTATTGCTGTATTCCTGCACTGATCTCGTGCGCTAACTGTGATTGTTCCTACCATGTATTGATGCACATCTTGTAAGTCGCTCTGGATAAGAGCGTCTGCTAAATGCTTAAAATGTAAATGTAAAATGTAAGGGTGGATGGCACCCTGGCTGAAGGGCTGGCGATGTTGGCTGTGGCAGAGTCGTTCTACGCCGAGCTCTTCAGTCGGCGGGTCTGCGACCCTGCGGCGGAGGCGCGCCTCCTGGCCTGTGTCTCGGCTCGGCTGGGGGCCGAGGAGGCGCAGGCTATGGAGGCCGACGTGACCCTGGAGGAGGTGCGGGAGGCCTTGATGGCCCTTAGGGACGGTCGTGCCCCTGGGCATGATGGTCTCCCTAAGGAGTTCTATGCGGCTTTCTGGCACCTCCTGGGGCCTGATCTCCTGGAGGTCTACAGGACCCTTCTGAAGAGGGGGGCCCTGTCGGCTTCCATGCGTCCTTGTACTCCTGCATAAGGGGGGTGACCGGGCAGAGCTGGGGAACTGGCGGCCGCTAACCTTGCTGACCACCGATTATAAGGTGTTGGCTAAGGTGGCGACCGCTCGTTTGCGGAGGGTTATGGGTGGGCTGGTGAGTCAAGACCAGACCTGCGGGGTTCCGGGGCGTTCGTGCTCCTGGAACCTCATCCTCCTCCGGGACGTGTTGGACTGGGTCGAGGAACGCAATCTGCCTTTGGGCCTGGTCAGTATCGACCAGGAGAAGGCTTTCGACCGGGTCCAGCACGGTTTCCTGTTCGGCGTCTTGGGCCGAATGGGGTTCAGGCCCCGGTTCATTGGCTGGGTTCGCACGCTGTGTGCGGGAGCATACAGCTGCGTTCGCGTGAATGGGGCGGGGCGGTGGAGCAGGCGGGGGCGGTGCGGCAGGGCTGTCCGCTCTCTCCGCTGCTCTACGTCCTGTTCATGGAGCCCTTTGCTGAGCTGGTGCGCCGGGACCCGGGCGTCGACGTTGTTCGGCTCCCGGGGGCGGCGGGTGAGGTCTTGAAGATCCAGCAGTACGCGGACGACACAACGCTGTTTGTGTCGTCTGTCCGGTCGTTGGGCCGCATACGGGCCCTGACCGACCTTTTTGGGGCGGGAACGGGCTCCAGAGTTAACATGGCTAAGTCCTCTGTCCTATTTTGTGGTAGTTGGATGGAGGATATAGGCGACTCTGGAGGGTTTGCTGTGTGTGAGGGGGAATGAAAATCTTGGGCGTCCGGTTCTGGGCTCGCGGAAGCACGGCTCAGAACTGGGAGGCCCGCCTGGCCCTGGTGCGCAGCAGACTGGGTGTGTGGTCACGCCGGCAGCTGTCGGTGGTGGTGGTTAGGTCGGTGCTCCTTCCGCTGCTCCTTCACCTGGCGTATGTCTTCCCGGTTCTGGCTCGCGCCAAGCTCGCCCTGACGAGAGCGGTCTTCTGCTTCTTGTGGGGCAGCAGGTAAGAGTACGTGAGCCGGGAGTTGATGTACGCCCCGGTGGCGGGGGGGGGGGAGGGTGTCCCGAGGGTGCCACTGAAGCTGGACGTGCTTTACGCCAGCTTCGCCAGCAAAATGTTTCTGGAGCGGGTGCCTCACAGGTTCTTTTTCCTCGCCAGGTTTTACCTGGCGGGATTTTTTAGGCACTTGGAGGCGCTGACGCATGTGGTGCCCCGGCGGACGTTAGGTCCCGGCTTACGAGGCAGTGGCGAGATTCTTTCGCCAGTGCCCTCCCTCGATCTCGCGTGCAGAGGCTCTGGACCACAGGGCCCTGTACGCGAGGCTGGCCTGTCGCCAGGTGGTGGCTCCCTCTGGGGTGCCCGCTGGAGTCAGGTGGGACAGGGTGAGTGGAGGCGGCGCGCCAGGAATGGTGCGTGACCTCCACTGGCAATGTGCGCTGGGGCGTTTGCCGGTGCGAGAGGTCCTGCACCGACATGGTTGCTCTGCGAGCGCTCTGTGTCCCCGGGGGTGTGGGGCACCGGAAACGGTGCCTCACGCCTTCTGGGGATGCCCCTTCGCAGGGGAGTTTTGGGGTTTAGTGCTCGGCCTTCTTAGGAGGGTTGGGCCGGGGTTTGTGTTGTCACGGGACGGTGTAGTATATAGGCGTGGGTTGGGGGTGGTTCCCGCGGTATCCGCTGGTGTGCTCTGGGATATTCTGGGGTACGCCAAGTGGGTACTGTGGGAGGACAGAATGTCGGCAGTGGGCAGGAGGGTGAGAGTTTTAACTCCTGCCCAACTGTTCCACAAATTTAGGGGGAGGGTTGCACAGTGGGTCGATATGTGCGTTCTCACACAGGGGAAGGGGTGGGTGAGGGATCATTGGGGCATGCTGATGTGGGTGTTTTGATAAATGGAAATGGTCAAATTAGAAAAGTAAACGAAAAAGGGAAGAAAAGAAAATGTGCAATGTGTGGTTGGAGTTTTTTTGGTACTGTTACTTTGTTCATAACTTGCTTTCCGGAAATATTGTTTTGGAATAATTCCTTAAGTTGTTATAAGTAATGGGTTCTTTTGTACGTTGTTGTAGTATTTGTATTTTGTTATGACTGTGGTGAAATGTTTTGTTTATAGTGTCGTATGGCTGGGTTTCGTTAATACGTCTTTTTTGTTTTTATACTGATTATGTCCAGTCTGGTAAAATGTTTTTTGACAAAATGTTTTTCTTGGTTATGTATGTAACAGTCTTGTGGGAATGTACGTGTCCTGCTTTGAGTTTAAAGTATAGTTTGTGTTTGAGATGTGTTATATGGCTTTCCTGTATTGAGTTGCATTGTGTGTATTCTGTTTTGTGACTAAATGTATTTTGATCTCGTGTAATATGTTTTGGTTTTTTCTAAATAAAAAAAAAAATAAAAAATCTGTTCTTATCAGTTTAATATCTGATATGTCCCCCATCGGGGGACTACATATTAAACAGATTTTTAGAACGGGGAGTCGGAAAAGGAGCTTGCTCCGTCCGCTCCACGCATTGACCCTGTATGGCAGTGTATCAGGGAACAGTGCACCTCTCTTCCTTTGTGTCCAAAAACAGAGTGTGTGTTTGTGGTGTGTGTGTGTGTGTGTGTGTTGAGTTGAGTTGAGTTGATTTTATTGT
>JAINUG010001327.1:0-24966 GCA_029706075.1 Aldrovandia affinis | reverse complement strand
TAACTGGCTATCCATTCAATTCAATAGCAGCGATAGCAGCGGCGTGACATTTTCTAATGTAGCGGCGAATCTAGTGGTTTAGTCAGTGTAAAGCATCGCTAGGTATTGGCTTTGACACCCTCATTAACCAGGCGTTTTCCGGTCCAAATCGGTCGGAAAAGTAGTTTAAAACAAGTCGGAAACATGCTAACTGGCTATCCATTCAATTCAATGGCAGCGATAGCATCGGCATGACATTTTGTAATGTAGCGGCGAATCTAGTGGTTTAGTCAGTGTAAAGCATCGCTAGGTATTGGCTTTGATACTCCCCTCATTAACCAGGCCGTCCGGTCCAAATCGGTCGGAAAAGTAGTTTAAAACAAGTCGGAAACATGCTAACTGACTATCCATTCAATTCAATGGCAGCGATAGCATCGGGCGTGACATTTTGTAATGTAGCGGCGAATCTAGAGGTTTAGTCAGTGTAAAGCATCACTAGGTATTGGCTTTGACACGCCCCCTCATTAACCAGGCCATTTTCCCGGTCCAAATCGGTCGGAAAAGTAGTTTAAAACAAGTCGGAAACATGCTAACTGGCTATCCATTCAATTCAATGGCAGCGATAGCAGTGGCGTGACATTTTCTAATGTAGCGGCGAATCTAGCGGTTTAGTCAGTGTAAAGCATCACTAGGTATTGGCTTTGACACGCCCCCTCATTAACCAGGCCGTTTTCCCGGTCCAAATCGGTCGGAAAAGTAGTTTAAAACAAGTTGGAAACATGCTAACTGGCTATCCTTTCAATTCAATGGCAGCGATAGCATCGGCGTGACATTTTGTAATGTAGCGGCGAATCTAGCGGTTTAGTCAGTGTAAAGCATCACTAGGTATTGGCTTTGACACGCCCCCTCATTAACCAGGCCGTTTTCCTGGTCCAAATCGGTCAGAAAAGTAGTTTAAAACAAGTCGGAAACATGCTAACTGGCTATCCATTCAATTCAATGGCAGCGATAGCAGTGGCGTGACATTTTCTAATGTAGCGGCGAATCTAGCGGTTTAGTCAGTGTAAAGCATCACTAGGTATTGGCTTTGACACGCCCCCTCATTAACCAGGCCGTTTTCCCGGTCTAAATCGGTCGGAAAAGTAGTTTAAAACAAGTTGGAAACATGCTAACTGGCTATCCATTCAATTCAATAGCAGCGATAGCAGCGGCGTGACATTTTCTAATGTAGCGGCGAATCTAGCGGTTTAGTCAGTGTAAAGCATCACTAGGTATTGGCTTTGACACGCCCCCTCATTAACCAGGCCGTTTTCCCGGTCCAAATCGGTCAGAAAAGTCGTTTAAAAACAAGGCGGAAACATGCTAACTGGCTATCCATTCAATTCAATGGCAGCGATAGCATAGGCGTGACATTTTCTAATGTAGCGGCGAATCTAGCGGTTTAGTCAGTGTAAAGCATCGCTAGGTATTGGCTTTGACACTCCCCCTCATTAACCAGGCAGTTTTCCCGGTCCAAATCGGTCGGAAAAGTCGTTTAAAACAAGTCGGAAACATGCTAACTGGCTATCCATTCAATTCAATGGCAGCGATAGCAGCGGCGTGACATTTTCTAATGTAGCGGCGAATCTAGTGGTTTAGTCAGTGTAAAGCATCGCTAGGTATTGGCTTTGACACTCCCCTCATTAACCAGGCCATTTTCCGATCCAAATTGGTCGGAAAAGTAGTTTAAAACAAGTCGGAAACATGCTAACTGGCTATCCATTCAATTCAATGGCAGCGATAGCATCGGCGTGACATTTTCTAATGTAGCGGCGAATCTAGTGGTTTAGTCAGTGTAAAGCATCGCTAGGTATTGGCTTTGACACTCCCCCTCATTAACCAGGCCGTTTTCCCGGTCCAAATCGGTCAGAAAAGTAGTTTAAAACAAGTCGGAAACATGCTAACTGGCTATCCATTCAATTCAATGGCAGCGATAGCATCGGCGTGACATTTTGTAATGTAGCGGCGAATCTAGCGGTTTAGTTTGGGGTTTTTTTGGTCAAATTTTTTTGTAGTTTAAAAAAAAAAAAATATATATATATTTTCCTTTATATATATATTTTTTATATTTTTTTTTTTGGTCAAATTTGTTTGTAGTTTAAAAAAATATATATATATATTTTTCCTTTATATATACATTTTATATATTTTTGTTGTCAATTTTTTTTTTTTTTATATATATATTCTTTCCTTTATATATATTTTTTTCACATTTTTCTTGTACATTTTTTTGTACATTTTTGTAATATATATATTTTCCTTTATATATATATTTTATATATTATTATTTTTGGTCAAATTTTTAGTACTTTTTTAGATATTTTTTTCCTTTATATATATATTTTATATATATTTTGTTTTTGTCAAATTTTTAGTACATTTTTTATATATATATATTTTCCTTTATATATACATTTTATATTTTTTTTTTTTTTGGTCAAATTTTTTGTAATTTAAAAAAAAATATATATATATTTTCCTTTATATATATATTTTATATATTGGGTTTTTTTAGTCAAATTTTTTGTCGTTTTTAAAAATATATATATATATATTTTCCTTTATATATACATTTTATATTTTTTTGTTGTCAATTTTTATTTTTTTAATATATATATTCTTTCCTTTATATATATTTTTTGTCACATTTTCTTGTACATTTTTTATATATATATTTTTCCTTTATATATATATTTTATATTTTTTTTTTTGGTCAAATGTTTTAGTAATTCTTTTTTAATATATGTACTTTTTTGTCAAATTGTTTTGTACATTTTTATATATATTTTTTTTTCCTTTATATATATTTTTATTAAAAAAATATATATATATTTCCTTTATATATATATTTTATATATATATATTTTTTTTCTTGGTCAAATTTTTTGGTAATTTTTTATATATTTTTTTTTTTATTTATATATATATTTTTTTTGGTCATATTTTTTTGTAACATTTTTTAATATATATATATTTTTCCTTTATATATATATTATTATTTTATTTTTTTGTCACATTTTTTTGTACATTTTTTAATATATATATATATTTTTGTAAAGCATCACTAGGAATTGGCTTTGACACGACCCCTCATTAACCAGGCCGTTTTCCTGGTCCAAATCGGTCGGAAAAGTAGTTTAAAACAAGTCGGAAACATGCTAACTGGCTATCCATTCAATTCAATGGCAGCAATAGCAGTGGCGTGACATTTTCTAATGTAGCGGCGAATCTAGCGGTTTAGTCAGTGTAAAGCATCGCTAGGTATTGGCTTTGACATGCCCCCTCATTAAAATTTGACCAAAAAAAAAATATATATAAAATATATATATAAAAGGAAAAAAAAAATATATAAAAAAATTTACAAAAAAGTGACCAAAAAAAATAAATATATATATATATAAAGGAAAAAATAATATATATAAAAACAATTATCAAAAAATTTGACCAAGAAAAAAAAAAATAATATATATAAAATATATATATAAAGGAAAAATATATATATATTTTAAAAAATGTACTAAAAAATGTGACCAAAAAAAAAATATATAAAATATATATATAAAGGAAAAATTTGACAAAAAAAAATATATATATAAAGGAAAATATATATACATATTTGACAAAAAAATACAAAAAGGAGCAAGTCGGAAACATGCTAACTGGCCATCCATTCAATTCAATAGCAGCGATAACAGCTGCGTGACATTTTCTAATGTAGCGGCGAATCTAGCGGTTTAGTCAGTGTAAAGCATCGCTAGGTATTGGCTTTGACACGCCCCTCATTAACCAGGCCGTTTTCCCGGTCCAAATCGGTCGGAAAAGTAGTTTAAAACAAGTCGGAAACATGCTAACTGGCTATCCATTCAATTCAATGGCAGCGATAGCAGCGGCGTGACATTTTCTAATGTAGCGGCGAATCTAGCGGTTTAGTCAGTGTAAAGCATCGCTAGGTATTGGCTTTGACATGCCCCCTCATTAAAAAAAATATTTGAAAATATAAAAAAAAATATATATAAAATATATATATAAAGGAAAAAAAATATATATATATATAAAAAAAAAATACTAAAAAAAACAATGACCAAAAATTTGACCAAGAAAAAAAAAATATATAAAATATATATATAAAGGAAAAATATATATATATATTTTAAAAATGTACTAAAAAATGTGACCAAAAAAATAAATATATAAAATATATATATAAAGGAAAAATTTGACAAAAAAAAATATATATATATATATAAAGGAAATATATATATATATTTTAAAAAAATACAAAACAATTTGATTCAAAAAAATATATAAAATATATATATAAAGGAAAAATATATATATATAAAAAATACAAAAAAATTTGACCAAAAAAAAAATATATAAAATATATATATAAAGGAAAAATTTGACAAAAAAAAAAATATATATATATATATATATAAAGGAAATATATATATATTTTTTTTTAAATTACAAAAAAATTTGACCCAAAAAAACATATAAAATATATATATAAAGGAAAAAAATATATATATAAAAAAATTACAAAAAAATGTGACCAAAAAAAATAATATATATAAAATATATATATAAAGGAAAAATATATATATAAAAAAAATTACTAAAAAATTTGACAAAAATATATATAAAATATGTATATAAAAATAAAATATATATATATATTTTAAAAATGTACTAAAAAATGTGACCAAAATAAATAAATATATAAAATATATATATAAAGGAAAAATTTGACAAAAAAAAAATATATATATATAAAGGAAATATATATACATTTTGACAAAAAAATACAAAAAGGAGCAAGTCGGAAACATGCTAACTGGCCATCCATTCAATTCAATGGCAGCGATAGCATCGGCGTGACATTTTGTAATGTAGCGGCGAATCTAGCGGTTTAGTCAGTGTAAAGCATCGCTAGGTATTGGCTTTGACACGCCCCTCATTAACCAGGCCGTTTTCCCGGTCCAAATCGGTCGGAAAAGTAGTTTAAAACAAGTCGCAAAACATGCTAACTGGCTATCCATTCAATTCAATAGCAGCGATAGCAGCTGCGTGACATTTTCTAATGTAGCGGCGAATCTAGCGGTTTAGTCAGTGTAAAGCATCACTAGGTATTGGCTTTGACACTCCCCCTCATTAACCAGGCCGTTTTCCGGTCCAAATCGGTCAGAAAAGTCGTTTAAAACAAGTCGGAAACATGCTAACTGGCTATCCATTCAATTCAATGGCAGCGATAGCAGCGGCGTGACATTTTCTAATGTAGCGGCGAATCTAGCGGTTTAGTCAGTGTAAAGCATCGCTAGGTATTGGCTTTGACATGCCACCTCATTAAAATTTGACCAAAAAAAATATATATAAAAAAATATAAAGGAAAAAATATATATATAAAAAAAATTTACAAAAAAAGTGACCAACAAAAAATATATATATATATATATAAAGGAAAAAATAATATATATTAAAAAATTACCAAAAATTTGACCAAGAAAAAAAAATATATATATATAAAATATATATATAAAAAATAAAAATATATATATAAAAAAAAATAAAAAAAAATTGACCAAAAAATAATATATATAAAATATATATATAAAGAAAAAAATATATATATATAAAAAATTACTAAAAAATTTGAAAAAAATATATAAAAAATATATATAAAAGAAAAAATATATATATATATTAAAAAAATGTACTAAAAAAATTGAAAAAAATATATATATAAAATATATATATATAAAGGAAAAATTTGACAAAAAATAATATATATATATAAAGGAAATATATATATATATTTTTTAAAAAAATACAAAACAATTTGACCCAAAAAATATATAAAAATATATATATAAAGGAAAAATATATATATATAAAAAAATGACAAAAAAATTTGACCAAAAAAAATAAATATATAAAATATATATATAAAGGAAAAATATGTATATATATTTTAAAAATGTACTAAAAAAATGTGACCAAAAAAATAAATATATAAAATATATATATAAAGGAAAAATTTGACAAAAAAAAAAAAATATATATATAAAGGAAATATATATATATATTTTACAAAAAAATTCAAAACAATTTGACCCAAAACAATATATAAAATATATATATAAAGGAAAAATATATATATATAAAAAAATTACAAAAAATTTGACCAAAAAAAATAATAAAGGAAAAATATATATATTAAAAAATTACTAAAAAAACAAAAATATATATAAAATATATATATAAAGGAAAAATATATATATATATATTTTAAAAATGTACTAAAAAATGTGACCAAAATAAATAAATATATAAATTATATATATAAAGGAAAAATTTGACAAAAAAAAAATATATATATATAAAGGAAATATATATACATATTTGACAAAAAAATACAAAAGGAGCAAGTCGGAAACATGCTAACTGGCCATCCATTCAATTCAATGGCAGCGATAGCATCGGCGTGACATTTTGTAATGTAGCGGCAAATCTAGAGGTTTAGTCAGTGTAAAGCATCGCTAGGTATTGGCTTTGACACGCCCCTCATTAACCAGGCCGTTTTCCCGGTCCAAATCGGTCGGAAAAGTAGTTTAAAACAAGTCGGAAACATGCTAACTGGCTATCCATTCAATTCAATGGCAGCGATAGCAGCTGCGTGACATTTTCTAATGTAGCGGCGAATCTAGCGGTTTAGTCAGTGTAAAGCATCACTAGGTATTGGCTTTGACACGCCCCTCATTAACCAGGCCGTTTTCCCGGTCCAAATCGGTCGGAAAAGTAGTTTAAAACAAGTCGGAAACATGCTAACTGGCTATCCATTCAATTCAATGGCAGCGATAGCATAGGCGTGACATTTTCTAATGTAGCGGCAAATCTAGCGGTTTAGTCAGTGTAAAGCATCGCTAGGTATTGGCTTTGACACTCCCCTCATTAACCAGGCCGTTTTCCAGGTTTAAATCGGTCAGAAAAGTTGTTTTAAAAAGTCGGAAACATGCTAACTGGCTATCCATTCAATTCAATGGCAGCGATAGCATCGGCGTGACATTTTGTAATGTAGCGGCGAATCTAGCGGTTTAGTCAGTGTAAAGCTTCACTAGGTATTGGCTTTGACACGCCCCCTCATTAACCAGGCCGTTTTCCCGGTCCAAATCGGTCGGAAAAGTAGTTTAAAACAAGTCGGAAACATGCTAACTGGCTATCCATTCAATTCAATGGCAGCGATAGCATCGGCGTGACATTTTGTAATGTAGCGGTGAATCTAGCGGTTTAGTCAGTGTAAAGCATCACTAGGTATTGGCTTTGACACGCCCACTCATTAACCAGGCCGTTTTCCCAAAACAAATCGGTCGGAAAAGTAGTTTAAAACAAGTCGGAAACATGCTAACTGGCTATCCATTCAATTCAATGGCAGCGATAGCAGCGGCGTGACATTTTCTAATGTAGCGGCGAATCTAGCGGTTTAGTCAGTGTAAAGCATCGCTAGGTATTGGCTTTGACACGCCCCCTCATTAACCAGGCCGTTTTCCCGGTCCAAATCGGTCGGAAAAGTAGTTTAAAACAAGTCGGAAACATGCTAACTGGCTATCCATTCAATTCAATGGCAGCGATAGCAGCTGCGTGACATTTTCTAATGTAGCGGCGAATCTAGCGGTTTAGTCAGTGTAAAGCATCACTAGGTATTGGCTTTGACACTCCCCCTCATTAACCAGGCCGTTTTCCCGGTCCAAATCGGTCGGAAAAGTCGTTTAAAACAAGTCGGAAACATGCTAACTGGCTATCCATTCAATTCAATGGCAGCGATAGCAGCGGCGTGACATTTTCTAATGTAGCGGCGAATCTAGCGGTTTAGTCAGTGTAAAGCATCGCTAGGTATTGGCTTTGACACGCCCCTCATTAACCAGGCCGTTTTCCCGGTCCAAATCGGTCGGAAAAGTAGTTTAAAACAAGTCGGAAACATGCTAACTGGCTATCCATTCAATTCAATGGCAGCGATAGCAGCGGCGTGACATTTTCTAATGTAGCGGCGAATCTAGCGGTTTAGTCAGTGTAAAGCATCGCTAGGTATTGGCTTTGACACTCCCCTCATTAACCAGGCCGTTTTCCCGGTCCAAATCGGTCGGAAAAGTAGTTTAAAACAAGTCGGAAACATGCTAACTGGCTATCCATTCAATTCAATGGCAGCGATAGCATCGGCGTGACATTTTGTAATGTAGCGGCGAATCTAGCGGTTTAGTCAGTGTAAAGCATCACTAGGTATTGGCTTTGACACGCCCCCTCATTAACCAGGCCGTTTTCCCGGTCCAAATCGGTCGGAAAAGTAGTTTAAAACAAGTCGGAAACATGCTAACTGGCTATCCATTCAATTCAATGGCAGCGATAGCATCGGGCGTGACATTTTCTAATGTAGCGGCGAATCTAGCGGTTTAGTCAGTGTAAAGCATCACTAGGTATTGGCTTTGACACGCCCCCTCATTAACCAGGCCGTTTTCCCGGTCCAAATCGGTCGGAAAAGTAGTTTAAAACAAGTCGGAAACATGCTAACTGGCTATCCATTCAATTCAATGGCAGCGATAGCATAGGCGTGACATTTTCTAATGTAGCGGCAAATCTAGCGGTTTAGTCAGTGTAAAGCATCGCTAGGTATTGGCTTTGACACTCCCCTCATTAACCAGGCCGTTTTCCCGGTTTAAAATCGGTCAGGAAAAGTAGTTTAAAACAAGTCGGAAACATGCTAACTGGCTATCCATTCAATTCAATGGCAGCGATAGCATCGGCGTGACATTTTGTAATGTAGCGGCGAATCTAGCGGTTTAGTCAGTGTAAAGCTTCACTAGGTATTGGCTTTGACACGCCCCCTCATTAACCAGGCCGTTTTCCCGGTCCAAATCGGTCGGAAAAGTAGTTTAAAACAAGTCGGAAACATGCTAACTGGCTATCCATTCAATTCAATGGCAGCGATAGCATCAGCGTGACATTTTGTAATGTAGCGGTGAATCTAGCGGTTTAGTCAGTGTAAAGCATCACTAGGTATTGGCTTTGACACGCCCCTCATTAACCAGGCCGTTTTCCCAAAACAAATCGGTCGGAAAAGTAGTTTAAAACAAGTCGGAAACATGCTAACTGGCTATCCATTCAATTCAATGGCAGCGATAGCAGCGACGTGACATTTTCTAATGTAGCGGCGAATCTAGCGGTTTAGTCAGTGTAAAGCATCGCTAGGTATTGGCTTTGACACTCCCCTCATTAACCAGGCCGTTTTCCCGGTCCAAATCGGTCGGAAAAGTAGTTTAAAACAAGTCGGAAACATGCTAACTGGCTATCCATTCAATTCAATGGCAGCGATAGCAGCGGCGTGACATTTTCTAATGTAGCGGCGAATCTAGCGGTTTAGTCAGTGTAAAGCATCGCTAGGTATTGGCTTTGACACGCCCCCTCATTAACCAGGCCGTTTTCCCGGTCCAAATCGGTCGGAAAAGTAGTTTAAAACAAGTCGGAAACATGCTAACTGGCTATCCATTCAATTCAATGGCAGCGATAGCAGCTGGCGTGACATTTTCTAATGTAGCGGCGAATCTAGCGGTTTAGTCAGTGTAAAGCATCACTAGGTATTGGCTTTGACACGCCCCCTCATTAACCAGGCCGTTTTCCCGGTCCAAATCGGTCGGAAAAGTCGTTTAAAACAAGTCGGAAACATGCTAACTGGCTATCCATTCAATTCAATGGCAGCGATAGCAGCGGCGTGACATTTTCTAATGTAGCGGCGAATCTAGCGGTTTAGTCAGTGTAAAGCATCGCTAGGTATTGGCTTTGACACTCCCCTCATTAACCAGGCCGTTTTCCCGGTCCAAATCGGTCGGAAAAGTAGTTTAAAACAAGTCGGAAACATGCTAACTGGCTATCCATTCAATTCAATGGCAGCGATAGCATAGGCGTGACATTTTCTAATGTAGCGGCAAATCTAGCGGTTTAGTCAGTGTAAAGCATCACTAGGTATTGGCTTTGACACGCCCCCTCATTAACCAGGCCGTTTTCCCGGTTTAAATCGGTCGGAAAAGTAGTTTAAAACAAGTCGGAAACATGCTAACTGGCTATCCATTCAATTCAATGGCAGCGATAGCAGCGGCGTGACATTTTCTAATGTAGCGGCGAATCTAGCGGTTTAGTCAGTGTAAAGCATCGCTAGGTATTGGCTTTGACACTCCCCCTCATTAACCAGGCCGTTTTCCCGGTCCAAATCGGTCGGAAAAGTAGTTTAAAACAAGTCGGAAACATGCTAACTGGCTATCCATTCAATTCAATGGCAGCGATAGCATAGGCGTGACATTTTCTAATGTAGCGGCAAATCTAGCGGTTTAGTCAGTGTAAAGCATCGCTAGGTATTGGCTTTGACACTCCCCCTCATTAACCAGGCCGTTTTCCCGGTCCAAATCGGTCGGAAAAGTAGTTTAAAACAAGTCGGAAACATGCTAACTGGCTATCCATTCAATTCAATGGCAGCGATAGCATCGGCGTGACATTTTGTAATGTAGCGGCGAATCTAGCGGTTTAGTCAGTGTAAAGCATCACTAGGTATTGGCTTTGACACGCCCCCTCATTAACCAGGCCGTTTCCCGGTCCAAATCGGTCGGAAAAGTAGTTTAAAACAAGTCGGAAACATGCTAACTGGCTATCCATTCAATTCAATGGCAGCGATAGCATCGGGCGTGACATTTTCTAATGTAGCGGCGAATCTAGCGGTTTAGTCAGTGTAAAGCATCGCTAGGTATTGGCTTTGACACTCCCCTCATTAACCAGGCCGTTTTCCCGGTCCAAATCGGTCGGAAAAGTAGTTTAAAACAAGTCGGAAACATGCTAACTGGCTATCCATTCAATTCAATGGCAGCGATAGCATAGGCGTGACATTTTCTAATGTAGCGGCAAATCTAGCGGTTTAGTCAGTGTAAAGCATCACTAGGTATTGGCTTTGACACGCCCCCTCATTAACCAGGCCGTTTTCCCGGTCCAAATCGGTCGGAAAAGTCGTTTAAAACAAGTCGGAAACATGCTAACTGGCTATCCATTCAATTCAATGGCAGCGATAGCAGCGGCGTGACATTTTCTAATGTAGCGGCGAATCTAGCGGTTTAGTCAGTGTAAAGCATCGCTAGGTATTGGCTTTGACACCCCTCATTAACCAGGCCGTTTTCCCGGTCCAAATCGGTCGGAAAAGTAGTTTAAAACAAGTCGGAAACATGCTAACTGGCTATCCATTCAATTCAATGGCAGCGATAGCATAGGCGTGACATTTTCTAATGTAGCGGCAAATCTAGCGGTTTAGTCAGTGTAAAGCATCGCTAGGTATTGGCTTTGACACGCCCGCTCATTAACCAGGCCGTTTTCCCGGTTTAAATCGGTCAGAAAAGTCGTTTAAAACAAGTCGGAAACATGCTAACTGGCTATCCATTCAATTCAATGGCAGCGATAGCATCGGCGTGACATTTTGTAATGTAGCGTCGAATCTAGCGGTTTAGTCAGTGTAAAGCTTCACTAGGTATTGGCTTTGACACGCCCCCTCATTAACCAGGCCGTTTTCCCGGTCCAAATCGGTCGGAAAAGTAGTTTAAAACAAGTCGGAAACATGCTAACTGGCTATCCATTCAATTCAATGGCAGCGATAGCATCGGCGTGACATTTTGTAATGTAGCGGCGAATCTAGCGGTTTAGTCAGTGTAAAGCATCACTAGGTATTGGCTTTGACACGCCCCCTCATTAACCAGGCCGTTTTCCCAAAACAAATCGGTCGGAAAAGTAGTTTAAAACAAGTCGGAAACATGCTAACTGGCTATCCATTCAATTCAATGGCAGCGATAGCAGCGAAGGACATTTTCTAATGTAGCGGCGAATCTAGCGGTTTAGTCAGTGTAAACCATCGCTAGGTATTGGCTTTGACACTCCCCTCATTAACCAGGCCGTTTTCCCGGTCCAAATCGGTCGGAAAAGTCATTTAAAACAAGTCGGAAACATGCTAACTGGCTATCCATTCAATTCAATGGCAGCGATAGCAGCGGCGTGACATTTTCTAATGTAGCGGCGAATCTAGCGGTTTAGTCAATGTAAAGCATCGCTAAGTATTGGCTTTGAGACGCCCCCTCATTAACCAGGCCGTTTTCCCGGTCCAAATCGGTCGGAAAAGTCGTTTAAAACAAGTCGGAAACATGCTAACTGGCTATCCATTCAATTCAATGGCAGCGATAGCAGCGGCGTGACATTTTCTAATGTAGCGGCGAATCTAGCGGTTTAGTCAGTGTAAAGCATCGCTAGGTATTGGCTTTGACATGCCCCCTCATTAAAATTTGACCAAAAAAATAAATATATATATATATAAAGGAAAAAATAATATATATAAAAAAATAACCAAAAAATTTGACCAAGAAAAAAAAAATAATATATAAAAATATATATATAAAGGAAAAATATATATATTAAAACAATTACAAAAAAATTTGACCAAAAAAAAAAATAATATATATAAAATATATATATAAAGGAAAAATATATATATATATAAAAAAAAAAATACAAAAAAATTTGACCAAAAAAATAATATATATAAAATATATATATAAAGGAAAAATATATATATATATAAAAAAATTACTAAAAAATTTGACAAAAAATATATATAAAATATATATATAAAGGAAAAATATATATATATATTTTAAAAAATGTACTAAAAAAATGTGACCAAAAAAAATAAATATATAAAATATATATATAAAGGAAAAATTTGACAAAAAAAAAAATATATATATATATAAAGGAAATATATATATATATTTTACAAAAAAATACAAAACAATTTGACCCAAAAAATATAAAATATATATATAAAGGAAAAAATATATATATAAAAAATTACAAAAAAATTGACCAAAAAAAAATATATATAAAATATATATATAAAGGAAAAATTTGACAAAAAAAAATATATATATAATATATATATATAAAGGAAATATATATATATTTTTTTATAAATTACAAAAAATTTGACCCAAAAAAAACATATAAAATATATATATAAAGGAAAAAAAAATATATATAAAAAAAATTACAAAAAAATTTGACCAAAAAAAATAATATAGATAAAATATATATATAAAGGAAAAATATATATATAAAAAATTACTAAAAAAAATTGACAAAAAAATATATATAAAATATATATATAAAGGAAAAATATATATATATATTTAAAAAAATGTACTAAAAAAATGTGACCAAAATAAATAAATATATAAAATATATATATAAAGGAAAAATTTGACAAAAAAAAAAAAAAAAATATATATATATAAAGGAAATATATATACATATTTGACAAAAAAATACAAAAAGGAGCAAGTCGGAAACATGCTAACTGGCCATCCATTCAATTCAATGGCAGCGATAGCATCGGCGTGACATTTTGTAATGTAGCGGCGAATCTAGCGGTTTAGTCAGTGTAAAGCATCGCTAGGTATTGGCTTTGACATGCCCCCTCATTAAAATTTGACCAAAAAAAAAAAAAAAAGTATATAAAATATATATATAAAGGAAAAAAAAAAAATATATAAAAAAATTTTACAAAAAAGTGACCAAAAAAATAAGTATATATATATATAAAGGAAAAAAATATATATATAAAAAAAATTACAAAAATTGTGACCAAAAAAAAAATAATATATATAAAATATATATATAAAGGAAAAATATATATATATATTTAAAAAATGTACTAAAAAAATGTGACCAAAAAAAAATATATAAAATATATATATATAAGGAAAAATTTGACAAAATAAATAAATATATATATATAAAAAGGAAATATATATATATATTTTACAAAAAAAAACAAAACAATTTGACCCAAAAAAAAAAAAATATATAAAGGAAAAATATATATATATAAAAAAATTACAAAAAATTTGACCAAAAAAAAATATATATCAAATATATATATAAAGGAAAAATTTGACAAAAAAAAAAAATATATAATATATATATATATAAAGAAAATATATATATATATTTTTTTTTAATTACAAAAAAATTTGACCAAAAAAAACATATAAAATATATATATAAAGGAAAAAAATATATATATAAAAAAATTACAAAAAAATTTGACCAAAAAAATATATATAAAATATATATATAAAGGAAAAATATATATATATTTTAAAAATTTACTAAAAAATGTGACCAAAAAATAAATATATAAAATATATATATAAAGGAAAAATTTGACAAAAAAAAATAATATATATATATAAAGGAAATATATATATATATTTTACAAAAAAATACAAAAAGGATCAAGTCGGAAACATGCTAACTGGCCATCCATTCAATTCAATGGCAGCGATAGCATCGGCGTGACATTTTGTAATGTAGCGGCGAATCTAGCGGTTTAGTCAGTGTAAAGCATCGCTAGGTATTGGTTTTGACACGCCCTCATTAACCAGGCCGTTTTCCCGGTCCAAATCGGTCGGAAAAGTAGTTTAAAACAAGTCGGAAACATGCTAACTGGCTATCCATTCAATTCAATAGCAGCGATAGCAGCTGCGTGACATTTTCTAATGTAGCGGCGAATCTAGCGGTTTAGTCAGTGTAAAGCATCGCTAGGTATTGGCTTTGACACTCCCCCTCATTAACCAGGCTGTTTTCCCGGTCCAAATCGGTCGGAAAAGTCGTTTAAAACAAGTCGGAAACATGCTAACTGGCTATCCATTCAATTCAATGGCAGTGATAGCATAGGCGTGACATTTTCTAATGTAGCGGCAAATCTAGCGGTTTAGTCAGTGTAAAGCATCGCTAGGTATTGGCTTTGACACGCCCCTCATTAACCAGGCCGTTTTCCCGGTTTAAATCGGTCGGAAAAGTAGTTTAAAAAACAGTCGGAAACATGCTAACTGGCTATCCATTCAATTCAATCTCAGCGATAGCATCGGCGTGACATTTTGTAATGTAGCGGCGAATCTAGCGGTTTAGTCAGTGTAAAGCATCACTAGGTATTGGCTTTGACACGCCCCCTCATTAACCAGGCCGTTTTCCCAAAACAAATCGGTCGGAAAAGTAGTTTAAAACAAGTCGGAAACATGCTAACTGGCTATCCATTCAATTCAATGGCAGCGATAGCAGCGACGTGACATTTTGTAATGTAGCGGCGAATCTAGAGGTTTAGTCAGTGTAAAGCATCGCTAGGTATTGGCTTTGACACTCCCCTCATTAACCAGGCCGTTTTCCGGTCCAAATCGGTCGGAAAAGTCGTTTAAAACAAGTCGGAAACATGCTAACTTGCTATCCATTCAATTCAATGGCAGCGATAGCATCGGCGTGAAATTTTGTAATGTAGCGGCGAATCTAGCGGTTTAGTCAGTGTAAAGCATCGCTAGGTATTGGCTTTGACACCCCTCATTAACCAGGCCGTTTTCCCGGTCCAAATCGGTCGGAAAAGTCGTTTAAAACAAGTCGGAAACATGCTAACTGGCTATCCATTCAATTCAATGGCAGCGATAGCATCGGCGTGACATTTTGTAATGTAGCGGCGAATCTAGCGGTTTAGTCAGTGTAAAGCATCACTAGGTATTGGCTTTGACACGCCCCCTCATTAACCAGGCCGTTTTCCCAAAACAAATCGGTCGGAAAAGTCGTTTAAAACAAGTCGGAAACATGCTAACTGGCTATCCATTCAATTCAATGGCAGCGATAGCAGCGGCGTGACATTTTCTAATGTAGCGGCAAATCTAGCGGTTTAGTCAGTGTAAAGCATCGCTAGGTATTGGCTTTGACACGCCCCTCATTAACCAGGCCGTTTTCCCGGTCCAAATCGGTCGGAAAAGTAGTTTAAAACAAGTCGGAAACATGCTAACTGGCTATCCATTCAATTCAATAGCAGCGATAGCAGCTGCGTGACATTTTCTAATGTAGCGGCGAATCTAGCGGTTTAGTCAGTGTAAAGCATCGCTAGGTATTGGCTTTGACACGCCCCCTCATTAACCAGGCCGTTTTCCCGGTCCAAATCGGTCGGAAAAGTCGTTTTTAAAACAAGTCGGAAACATGCTAACTGGCTATCCATTCAATTCAATGGCAGCGATAGCAGCGGGCGTGACATTTTCTAATGTAGCGGCGAATCTAGCGGTTTAGTCAGTGTAAAGCATCGCTAGGTATTGGCTTTGACATGCCCCCTCATTAAAATTTGACCAAAAAAATAAATATATATAAAATATATATATAAAGGAAAAAAAAATATATATAAAAAATGTACAAAAAAAGTGACCAAAAAAAAATATATATATATATAAAGGAAAAAAATATATATATAAAAAAAATTACCAAAAATTTGACCAAGAAAAAAAAATATATATAAAATATATATATAAAGGAAAAATATATATATAAAAAAAATTACAAAAAAATTTGACCAAAAAAATATATATATAAAAATATATATATAAAGGAAAAAAATATATATAAAAAAATTACTAAAAAATTTGACAAAAATATATATAAAATATATATATAAAGGAAAAATATATATATATATTTAAAAAATGTACTAAAAAATGTGACCAAAAAATAAATATATAAAATATATATATAAAGGAAAAATTTGACAAAAAAATATATATATATATAAAGGAAATATATATATATATTTTACAAAAAATACAAAACAATTTGACCCAAAAAAATATATAAAATATATATATAAAGGAAAAATATATATATATAAAAATTACAAAAAAATTTGAGCAAAAAAAAAAATATATATAAAATATATATATAAAGGAAAAATTTGACAAAAAAAATATATATATAATATATATATATAAAAGGAAATATATATATATATATTTTTTAAATTACAAAAAAATTTGACCCAAAAAAACATATAAAATATATATATAAAGGAAAAAATGTATATATAAAAAAAATTACAAAAAAATTTGACCAAAAAAAAATAATATAGATAAAATATATATATAAAGGAAATATATATATATAAAAAAATTACAAAAAAATTTGACCAAAAAAAAATATATATATAAAATATATATATAAAGGAAAAAAATATATATAAAAAAATTACTAAAAAATTGACAAAAAATATATATAAAATATATATATAAAGGAAAAATATATATATATATTTTAAAAAATGTACTAAAAAAATGTGACCAAAAAAAATAAATATATAAAATATATATATAAAGGAAAAATTTGACAAAAAAAAAAAAAATATATATAAAGGAAATATATATATATATTTTACAAAAAAATACAAAACAATTTGACCCAAAAAAATATAAAATATATATATAAAGGAAAAATATATATATATAAAAAAATTACAAAAAAATTTGAGCAAAAAAAAATATATATAAAATATATATATAAAGGAAAAATTTGACAAAAAAAAAAAATATATATAATATATATATATAAAGGAAATATATATATATATTTTTTTTTAAATTACAAAAAATTTGACCCAAAAAAACATATAAAAAATATATATAAAAGAAAAAAATGTATATATAAAAAAATTACAAAAAAATTTGACCAAAAAAATAAAAAATAATATAGATAAAATATATATATAAAGGAAAATATATATATAAAAAAATTACTAAAAAATTTGACAAAAATATATATAAAATATATATATAAAGGAAAAATATATATATATATTTAAAAAAATCTACTAAAAAAATGTGACCAAAATAAATAAATATATAAAATATATATATAAAGGAAAAATTTGACAAAAAAAAAAAATATATATATAAAGGAAATATATATACATATTTGACAAAAAATACAAAAAGGAGCAAGTTGGAAACATGCTAACTGGCCATCCATTCAATTCAATGGCAGCGATAGCATCGGGCGTGACATTTTGTAATGTAGCGGCGAATCTAGCGGTTTAGTCAGTGTAAAGCATCGCTAGGTATTGGCTTTGACACGCCCCTCATTAACCAGGCCGTTTTCCGGTCCAAATCGGTCAGAAAAGTAATTTAAAACAAGTCGGAAACATGCTAACTGGCTATCCATTCAATTCAATGGCAGCGATAGCAGCTGCGTGACATTTTCTAATGTAGCGGCAAATCTAGCGGTTTAGTCAGTGTAAAGCATCACTAGGTATTGGCTTTGACACGCCCCCTCATTAACCAGGCCGTTTTCCCGGTCCAAATCGGTCGGAAAAGTCGTTTAAAACAAGTCGGAAACATGCTAACTGGCTATCCATTCAATTCAATGGCAGCGATAGCATCGGCGTGACATTTTGTAATGTAGCGGCGAATCTAGCGGTTTAGTCAGTGTAAAGCATCGCTAGGTATTGGCTTTGACACGCCCCCTCATTAACCAGGCCGTTTTCCCGGTCCAAATCGGTCGGAAAAGTCGTTTAAAACAAGTCGGAAACATGCTAACTGGCTATCCATTCAATTCAATGGCAGCGATAGCAGCGGCGTGACATTTTCTAATGTAGCGGCGAATCTAGCGGTTTAGTCAGTGTAAAGCATCGCTAGGTATTGGCTTTGACATGTCCCCTCATTAAAATTTGACCAAAAAAATATATATAAAATATATATATAAAGGAAAAAAATATATATAAAAAAATGTACAAAAAAGTGACCAAAAAAAAATATATATATATATATAAAAGGAAAAAATAATATATATAAAAAAATTACCAAAAAATTTGACCAAGAAAAAAATATATATAAAAATATATATATAAAGGAAAAATATATATATATATAAAAAAAAAATTTGACACTAAAAAATTTGACAAAAAATATATATAAAAAAAATATATATATAAAAAAAAAAAAATATATATATAAAGGAAATATATATATATATTTTACAAAAAATACAAAACAATTTGACCCAAAAAAATATAAAATATATATATAAAGGAAAAATATATATATATAAAAAATTACAAAAAAATTTGACCAAAAAAAATAATATATAAAAAATATATATATAAAGGAAAAATATATATAAAAAAAATTACTAAAAATTTGACAAAAATATATAAAAATATATATATAAAGGAAAAATATATATATATTTAAAAATTTAAAAAAATGTACTAAAAAAAATGATAAAATAAATAAATATATAAATTATATATATAAAGGAAAAATTTGACAAAAAAAAAAATATATATATAAAGGAAATATATATACATATTTGACAAAAAAATACAAAAAGGAGCAAGTCGGAAACATGCTAACTGGCCATCCATTCAATTCAATGGCAGCGATAGCATCGGCGTGACATTTTGTAATGTAGCGGTGAATCTAGCGGTTTAGTCAGTGTAAAGCATCGCTAGGTATTGGCTTTGACACGCCCCCTCATTAACCAGGCCGTTTTCCCGGTCCAAATCGGTCGAAAAAGTAGTTTAAAAACAAGTCGGAAACATGCTAACTGGCTATCCATTCAATTCAATGGCAGCGATAGCAGCGGCGTGACATTTTCTAATGTAGCGGCGAATCTAGCGGTTTAGTCAGTGTAAAGCATCGCTAGGTATTGGCTTTGACATGCCACCTCATTAAAATTTGACCAAAAAAATAATATATATAAAATAAATATATAAAGGAAAAAATATATATATAAAAAAATTTACAAAAAAAGTGACCAACAAAAATATATATATATATATATAAAGGAAAAAAAAATATATATATTAAAAAATTACCAAAAATTTGACCAAGAAAAAAAAAATATATATATATAAAATATATATATAAAGGAAAAATATATATAAAAAAAATACAAAAAATTTGACCAAAAAAATAATATATATAAAATATATATATAAAGGAAAAAAATATATATATAAAAAATTACTAAAAATTTGAAAAAATATATATATAAAATATATATATAAAGGAAAAATATATATATATATTAAAAAAATGTACTAAAAAAATGTGACCAAAAAATACATATATAAAATATATATATAAAGGAAAAATTTGACAAAAAAAAAAATATATATATATAAAGGAAATATATATATATATTTTACAAAAAATACAAAACAATTTGACCCAAAAAAATATATAAAATATATATATAAAGGAAAAATATATATATATAAAAAAAATTACAAAACAATTTGACCAAAAAAAAAATATATATAAAAATATATATATAAAGGAAAAATTGACAAAAAAAATAAATATATATAATATATATATATAAAGGAAATATATATATATTTTTTTAAATTACAAAAAATTTGACCCAAAAAAATATATAAAATATATATATATAAAGGAAAAATATATATATATAAAAAAATGACAAAAAATTTGAAAAAAAAATATATAAAATATATATATAAAGGAAATAAATATATATATATTTACAAAAAAATTCAAAACAATTTGACCCAAAACAATATATAAAATATATATATAAAGGAAAAATATATATATAAAAAAATTACAAAAAAAAATTGACCAAAAAAATAATATCGATAAAATATATATATAAAGGAAAATATATATATAAAAAAATTACTAAAAAATTTGACAAAAAATATATATAAAATATATATATAAAGGAAAAATATATATATATATATTTAAAAAATACTAAAAAAATGTGACCAAAATAAATAAATATATAAAATATATATATAAAGGAAAAATTTGACAAAAAAATAAATATATATAATATATATATATAAAGGAAATATATATATATATATTTTTTTAAATTACAAAAAAATTTGACCCAAAAAAACATATAAAATATATATATAAAGGAAAAAAATGTATATATAAAAAAAATTACAAAAAAATTGACCAAAAAAATAATATAGATAAAATATATATATAAAGGAAATATATATATATAAAAAAATTACAAAAAAATTTGACCAAAAAAAAATATATATATAAAATATATATATAAAGGAAAAAAAAATATATATAAAAAAATTACTAAAAAATTTGACAAAAAATATATATAAAATATATATATAAAGGAAAAATATATATATATTTTAAAAAATGTACTAAAAAATGTGACCAAAAAAAATAAATATATAAAATATATATATAAAGGAAAAATTTGACACAAAAAAAAAAAAATATATATATAAAGGAAATATATATATATATTTTACAAAAAAACAAAAACAATTTGACCCAAAAAAATATATAAAATATATATATAAAGGAAAATATATATATATAAAAAAATTACAAAAAATTTGAGCAAAAAAAAAAATATATATAAAATATATATATAAAGGAAAAATTTGACAAAAAAAAATATATATAATATATATATATAAAGGAAATATATATATATATTTTTTTTTAAATTACAAAAAATTTGACCCAAAAAAACATATAAAATATATATATAAAGGAAAAAATGTATATATAAAAAAATTACAAAAAAATTTGACCAAAAAAATAATATAGATAAAATATATATATAAAGGAAAATATATATATAAAAAAATTACTAAAAAATTTGACAAAAAATATATATAAAATATACATATAAAGGAAAAATATATATATATATTTAAAAAAATCTACTAAAAAATGTGACCAAAATAAATAAATATATAAAATATATATATAAAGGAAAATTTGACAAAAAAAAAAATATATATATAAAGGAAATATATATACATATTTGACAAAAGAATACAAAAAGGAGCAAGTTGGAAACATGCTAACTGGCCATCCATTCAATTCAATGGCAGCGATAGCATCGGCGTGACATTTTGTAATGTAGCGGCGAATCTAGCGGTTTAGTCAGTGTAAAGCATCGCTAGGTATTGGCTTTGACACGCCTCCTCATTAACCAGGCCGTTTTCCCGGTCCAAATCGGTCAGAAAAGTACTTTAAAACAAGTCGGAAACATGCTAACTGGCTATCCATTCAATTCAATAGCAGTGATAGCAGCTGCGTGACATTTTCTAATGTAGCGGCGAATCTAGCGGTTTAGTCAGTGTAAAGCTTCACTAGGTATTGGCTTTGACACGCCCCCTCATTAACCAGGCCGTTTTCCTGGTCCAAATCGGTCGGAAAAGTCGTTTAAAACAAGTCGGAAACATGCTAACTGGCTATCCATTCAATTCAATGGCAGCGATAGCAGCGGCGTGACATTTTGTAATGTAGCGGCGAATCTAGCGGTTTAGTCAGTGTAAAGCTTCACTAGGTATTGGCTTTGACACGCCCCCTCATTAACCAGGCCGTTTTCCCGGTCCAAATCGGTCGGAAAAGTCATTTAAAACAAGTCGGAAACATGCTATCTGGCTATCCATTCAATTCAATGGCAGCGATAGCATCCAAGTGACATTTTGTAATGTAGCGGCAAATCTAGCGGTTTAGTCAGTGTAAAGCATCGCTAGGTATTGGCTTTGACACGCCCCCTCATTAACCAGGCCGTTTTCCCGGTCCAAATCGGTCGGAAAAGTCGTTTAAAACAAGTCGGAAACATGCTAACTGGCTATCCTTTCAATTCAATGGCAGCGATAGCAGCGGCGTGACATTTTCTAATGTAGCGGCGAATCTAGCGGTTTAGTCAGTGTAAAGCATCGCTAGGTATTGGCTTTGACATGTCCCCTCATTAAAATTTGACCAAAAAAAAAAATATATATAAAATATATATATAAAGGAAAAATAAATATATATAAAAAAAATGTACAAAAAAAGTGACCAAAAAAAAAAATATATATATATATAAAGGAAAAAATAATATATATAAAAAAACCAAAAAATTTGACCAAAAAAAAATTTGACCAAATATATATATAAAGAAAAAAATATATATAAAAAAATTAAAAATATATATATAAAAATATATATATAAAGGAAAAAAATATATATATATAAAAAATTACAAAAAATAAAAAAATTTGACAAAAAATATATAAAATATAAAAAGGAAAAATATATATATATAAAAA
The DNA here is from genome assembly GCA_029706075.1 of Aldrovandia affinis. Lineage (NCBI taxonomy): Eukaryota > Metazoa > Chordata > Actinopteri > Notacanthiformes > Halosauridae > Aldrovandia > Aldrovandia affinis. The sequence continues at coordinate 1,946 of JAINUG010001327.1, read as the reverse complement.
ATTACAAAAAAATTTGAAAAAAAAATAATATAGATAAAATATATATATAAAAAATATATATATAAAAAATTACTAAAAAATTTGACAAAAAATATAAAAAATAAATATAAAGGAAAAATAAATATATATTTAAAAAAATATAAAAAAAGGAAAAATTTGATAAAAAAATAAAGGAAAAAATTTGACAAAAAAAAAATATATATATAAAAGAAATATATATATACATATTTGACAAAAAAATACAAAAAGGAGCAAGTCGGAAACATGCTAACTGGCCATCCATTCAATTCAATGGCAGCGATAGCATCGGCGTGACATTTTGTAATGTAGCGGTGAATCTAGCGGTTTAGTCAGTGTAAAGCATCGCTAGGTATTGGCTTTGACACGCCCCCTCATTAACCAGGCCGTTTTCCCGGTCCAAATCGGTCGGAAAAGTAGTTTAAAACAAGTCGGAAACATGCTAACTGGCTATCCATTCAATTCAATAGCAGCGATACCAGCTGCGTGACATTTTCTAATGTAGCGGCGAATCTAGCGGTTTAGTCAGTGTAAAGCATCACTAGGTATTGGCTTTGACACGCCCCCATTAACCAGGCCGTTTTCCCGGTCCAAATCGGTCAGAAAAGTCGTTTAAAACAAGTCGGAAACATGCTAACTGGCTATCCATTCAATTCAATGGCAGCGATAGCAGCGGCGTGACATTTTCTAATGTAGCGAATCTAGCGGTTTAGTCAGTGTAAAGCATCGCTAGGTATTGGCTTTGACATGCCACCTCATTAAAATTTGACCAAAAAAAATAATATATATAAAATAAATATATAAAGGAAAAAAATATATATATAAAAAAATTTACAAAAAAGTGACCAAAAAAATATATATATATATATATAAAGGAAAAAATATATATATTAAAAAATTACCAAAAATTTGACCAAGAAAAAAAAATATATATATAAAATATATATATAAAGGAAAAATATATATATAAAAAATACAAAAAATTTGACCAAAAAAAATAATATATATAAAATATATATATAAAGGAAAAAATATATATATATAAAAAATTACTAAAAAATTTGAAAAAATATATATATAAAATATATATATAAAGGAAAATATATATATATATTAAAAAAATGTACTAAAAAATGTGACCAAAAAAATACATATATAAAATATATATATAAAGGAAAAATTTGACAAAAAAAAAAATATATATATAAAGGAAAATATATATATATTTTTACAAAAAATACAAAACAATTTGACCCAAAAAATATATAAAATATATATATAAAGGAAAAATATATATATATAAAAATTACAAAACAATTTGACCAAAAAAAAAATATATAAAATATATATATAAAGGAAAAATTGACAAAAAAAATAAATATATATAATATATATATATAAAAGGAAATATATATATATTTTTTTTAAATTACAAAAAAATTTGACCCAAAAAAAACATATAAAATATATATATATAAAGGAAAAATATATATATATAAAAAAATGACAAAAAAATTTGACCAAAAAAAAATTATATAAAATATATATATAAAGGAAATATATATATATATTTTACAAAAAAATTCAAAACAATTTGACCAAAAACAATATATAAAATATATATATAAAGGAAAAATATATATATATAAAAAAATTACAAAAAAATTTGACCAAAAAATAATATCGATAAAATATATATATAAAGGAAAAATATATATATATAAAAATTACTAAAAATTTGACAAAAATATATATAAAATATATATATAAAGGAAAAATATATATATATATATTTAAAAAATGTACTAAAAAAATGTGACCAAAATAAATAAATATATAAATTATATATATAAAGGAAAAATTTGATAAAAAATAAATATATATATATAAAGGAAATATATATACATATTTGACAAAAATACAAAAAG
>JAINUG010001326.1:0-24970 GCA_029706075.1 Aldrovandia affinis | reverse complement strand
CCAAATTCCAAGAAAGCGATCTCCATTGACTTTGGTGGCGTTCCAAAACACGATCCCAAATTCCAAGAAGCGATCTCCATTGACTTTGAGTGACGTTCCAAAAACACGATCCCAAATTCCAAGAAAGCGATCTCCATTGACTTTGAGTGACGTTCCAAAACACGATCCCAAATTCCAAGAAAGCGATCTCCATTGACTTTGAGTGACGTTCCAAAAACACGATCCCAAATTCCAAGAAAGCGATCTCCATTGACTTTGAGTGACGTTCCAAAAACACGATCCCAAATTCCAAGAAATCTCCATTGACTTTGAGTGACGTTCCAAAAACACGATCCCAAATTCCAAGAAAGCGATCTCCATTGACTTTGAGTGACGTTATCTAATTACTTTTGATTGGTTGATGATGTCACATTCCAGAAACACGATCCTAAATTCCAAGTTTGTGATATATGGCTCAAGATCGCCATCTGCAGGTGCTGTAACTTCCAAGAAGATGATCCAAAAGTTCAGTCCAAGTTCAGTATTAAACCCCATACAAAAATTTGGCATCATACCATGTGCGTGAAATTATACCAAGTCCCCATATAAAAGAATACAAAAAGGACCATTTTGGGACTCAGGCCCTAACCCTAACCTAACCTAACCCTAACCCTAACCCTAACCCTAACCTAACCCTAACCCTAACCCTAACCCTAACCCTAACCCTAACCCTAAGCCTAACCCTAAGCCTAACCCTAAGCCTAACCCTAACCCTAAGCCTAACCCTAAGCCTAAGCCTAAGCCCCTAACCCCTAACCCTAACCCTAACCCTAACCCTAACCCTAACCCTAACCTAACCTAACCCTAACCCTAAACCTAAGCCTAAGCCTAAGCCTAACCCTAAGCCTAACCCTAAGCCTAACCTAAGCTAACCTAACCCTAAGCCTAACCCTAAGCCTAACCTAAGCCTAACCCTAAGCCTAACCCTAACCCTAACCCTAACCCTAACCCTAACCCTAACCCTAACCCTAAGCCTAACCTAACCCTAAGCCTAAGCCTAAGCCTAAGCCTAACCCTAACCCTAAGCCTAAGCCTAAGCCTAAGCCTAAGCCTAAGCCTAAGCCTAAGCCTAAGCCTAAGCCTAAGCCTAACCCTAACCCTAAGCCTAACCCTAAGCCTAACCCTAAGCCTAACCCTAAGCCTAACCTAAGCCTAACCCTAATAGTCCAGGCATTATACGACATGACCTCGAAAAATTGCAACAGAAAGGCTTTCAACTGTTTTAGTCTCATAAATATGTTATTTATAACATATCAAAAGTCTTAAGAAATCCAAGTGGTGGAAAGTATTGAAAAATACTGAAATAGGTGATGCCACAATTTTCCATTGCCGCCCATGTTAAAAAAAGGACTAAACTGCAAATTACAGGAGAATCGTTCATTTCTGGAAACAAGCACCAAAATTGGCACACATACCCCTTGGGGATTGCTCTTTGATAAAACCCGTTAGCCACCAAAAAAATTCAAGATGGCGGCCATTTTTCAAGATGGCCGCCATTGAATATACAGTAATATTGCATTTCGCAATAAAATCGCAGAGACTTGTCCTATTTGAATGATCTTGGTGTCAAATCATACATTTTTTCACTATGTAGAATCCGAATTTGGAACCATGGACTTACTCACTGGCTTCCTTGTACCATATATCAGTCTCGGAATCCTAATATTCTGCTAAATTAGAGGTTCATGTTACGTCTGACTCGGCTAAAATGCATGGTAGTGTATATCGTAGTAGTGTTAGAGGTTTAGTATGTGTAGCATCTTCCTGTACAAGGCTTCCAAACTGGACATGACACGATGCGGTGGGGGCGTTGAGAGACTTGCAGCGGAAGGTGTAGAGTAGTAGCTCAACAGAGCGGATGTCAACGCACAGCCAGGGCACACTGGTGGCACCGCTGCTGTGAAACTCAGCATGGGGTTCAGTATCAGCTGAATAATTAGTTTTGTGTAGCTAAATAATTACTTTAGTGTCCCAAATGCTGTCTAATAAGCCCCGCATCAGTTAGCTAGTGTAGATTACATGTAGTTTAACATACGTAGATGTTTAGTTAGACAGCCGCGCCTGAATTGACAGGGTGTGCCAGCGGGGAGAGCCGAGCCAAGGGTAAGGGGGCTATACATGACTTGTTCATGGACTTACTCGGATGGTGTACAGATCGCACGGGATTTAAATGATACTGGATGAACGATCGGGCTAGGTGTAGGTCATATATTTTTATTCCCGAACCTAGTCGTATCCCATACCTTATTGTGCATGATTGTGATCAAGGTGGTAAAAGGATAACCCCTCGGACTTGATTCACTGAATACAGATAATTATCATACTGTGATACCTTGATTACCATTCACCAAGATGGCAAATACAGATCCAGGACCGTCTAAATTCCGAACTGACTGGAGCAAGTGTTGTCTTTGCCAGAAGAAGATGAGTGAAGAGCTCAAGTCACCACGTGCACAACAACCAGAAGAACATGATGGCTACACTATGATTGCGACTAATATTCCCTCTTTCACACAATTAATGAGATGCCTATTGTTCTGGATCCAGCCAGACTTGATGATGGTGGTGGCATTGAAGAAACTCTGAAGAGGAACAAGGCGCAGTATCACCAAAGTTGTCGCCTTATGTTCAACAACACGAAACTGGAGAGAGCCAGAAAAGAAGAGCAGAGAGTGCTCAGCCAGTAGAATGCCAGACCAAGCTGCGTAGAACCAGCCTTGAAGGCCAAACGTGTTTCATATGTGACAAAGAAGCCCCATCCTCTGAACTGAACCTCAATAACAGACTTAATGAATGTGCCCAAACTTTAAATGACGGAAAACTTCTTGCAAGACTCAGCGGTGGAGATGCTATTGCACAGGAGCTCAAATACCATTTTGCATGCTTGACAGACCTGTACAATAGAGAGAGGACGTACCTCAGAGCCACCAAGAGACTGGAACAGGAACGTGCACCCGAAGAGGATGCCCACCCACAGGCATTCTCAGAGCTAGTCACATATCTAGTGGAGACCACCAGATCTGGTGAGGTCCTGCAGTCTTCCGACTTGCAGACATAGTTCACCTGTATGCCCAGCGCCTGGAACAGCTGGGTGTTGATGCACCTGCTGTCAACTCCACAAGACTGAAGGAAAAACTGCTGTCAGAAATACCTGAGTTGGAAGCTCACAAGCAGGGAAGGGATGTTCTTCTGGCTTTCCAGAAAGATGTGGGCTTTGTCTTGTCAGAAGCCTCTGACTATTATAGTGAAGCTATTATCCTTGGCAAAGCAGCTAACATCTTGCGAAGACATATGCTGGACCACAAGTCCACATTTGATGGAACTTCCAGACTCCTTCACCAATGTCCGGCCCGCCTTCTTCACCAAGAAGAAACCCTCTCCTCCCCAGAGTGGTGTGACACACCCAGACACCAGTCTGCTGAGGCCACAACTGGCAATGGAGTATGAGTGGCTGGAGAAGGTCACTGTGACAGATGGGCCAGTGGATGTGACTTGGTCAGCCCACCATGCTTCACAGAAGAGAGGAAAGCCATTTGAGGTCAGCATTACATCACTTTTGCCTCTGCTGCGAGATCAGGCCCACTCGGTTGCTACAGTCAAGCATGTGATGGACAAGATCAAGGAGATAGTGGCATTTCTGAACCCTGGTCAGGTGCCAGTCATTGCTGCTGACCAGCCAATATATGCAGTAGCCAAGCAGGTCCAGTGGCACTGGCCTGAAATCTACGGTGAGGACAAGTTCGTCATAATGTTCGGAGGCTTGCATATTGAGATGGCGGCACTGAAGTCCATTGGAACTCTACTCCAGGACAGTGGTTGGACAGGAGCCCTCGTGGAGGCAGGGATAGCATCTCCTGGGACAGCAGATTCATTTCTGACAGTTTCGAGCATCACTAGGACACAACAGATGCACCAGATAACAGGATGCAGTCTGTACAAGCTTCTGAAGGCAGCCCACATGGACTACTCGAAAGAGACAGATGAACAACCCGAAGAGGTGCCTAGCTTCGAAGCTTGGTGTGAGCATCGCAAACGGCAAAGTCCCCAGTTTCATTTCTGGTATATGGTGCTGTCAATGGAACTGGTGATCCTCTTGTTGATCCGATCATTCAGGGAAGCCAACTTCTTCCTGTACTGTCAGTCACTGGCTGAGCTGATACCGTACTTCTTTGCAAACAACAATGTAAACTATGCACGGTGGCTTCCGATCTACTACAGAGACATGGTGACCCTGGAACAGAAGCATCCTCAGCTGGCTCAGGAGTTCCAGAGTGGAAACTTTGTTGTACACAAATCGAGCCGACAGTTCTCAGCAATGGCTATTGACCAAGCTCACGAGCAGGCCAACGCTGTCATCAAGGCAGACGGGGGTGCGATCGGCGTGACTGAAGACCCATCAGCACTGAGAAGATGGATGATAGCTGGTCCTGAAGTCAGCCACTTGGTTGCACAGTATGAGGCAGCATGTGGGACCAAAGAGGGTACTGAACACACCAGCCACCATGAGGAGACAGAACGAGCACAAAGAGTGTTCTTTGAGAACGTGAAAAGCTCTCACAAGCCATGAAAGATATGGGCAATCCTTTCCAGGAGGAGAGTCGGGACCTGCTTTCGCTGATTGGCACACACCTTGAGAAAGGCAAGGTCCGTTTCCAGGAGTTTATGAAGGGACTGGAAGGGGAAGAAGAATCCACCTTCTATGAACCAATCAAGAAGAACAGGGTTGACTTCTTCAGACAGGTACCAGCCTCTGTTGACTCTTCAAAGCAAAAAGTGCTGAAGGAAGACTGTCAACTGTTCTCCAAGCTGTTCATATCATGCCAGAGCAGAGAGTGTGACTTGAAGGAGTTCTTCCGTCATGAGAACCAGTCACATCCTGCTGCCCTCAGTGATGGTGGAAAGCTCCACACCTGTCAGAAATCCCACCTCACTACCATTCTTGAGAGCCAAGTTACAACCCCTGAGGCAGAGCCAGACGCCGACACCATCATCATTGATGGTGCAGCGTTGGTGAACAGTCTGCCCCACAGAGTTCAAAGACGTTCGAAGAGTATGCAATGCTCGATGTCCTTCCTACAATACAAGCATACTCTACCAAGTACAAGAGAACAGACATTGTGTTTGATGTCTACCGGCCATCTAGTCTGAAAGCTGAAACTAGATCAAAGCGAGGACGCGGGGTGAGACGCAGGGTGACAGGGAAGTCACACATTTTTTGAAAGTTATATAAAAGTGCTATATTAAGTGATATTTAAATAATTTTGTTTTAAATGTATGTTAATCAATGGAAACTTTGGTCTAAATAAAACATTGGATTGCACTGGAAGGAGCATGAGTCTGAGGCTATTCTAAAATATTATTTTAGGGAGAAAAAAAGTGGTACCAGGGTATGGTTAAGAAACACTTTCCACCACTTGGAACTCTTAAGACTTTTTATATGTTATAGAGGAGACTTTTATGAGTAATAACCATTTGTCAGATTTTCTGTTGCAATTTTTCAAGGTTCACCCCCTTTTTCTCACAAAATGCCTGGACTATAAGCCTAACCCTAAGCCTAAGCCTAAGCCTAAGCCTAACCTAACCCCTAACCCTAACCTAACCTAACCCTAACACTAACCTAACCCTAACCTAACCCTAACCTAAGCCTAAGCCTAAGCCTAAGCCTAAGCCTAAGCCTAAGCCTAAGCCTAAGCCTAAGCCTAAGCCTAAGCCTAACCCTAAGCCTAACCCTAAGCCTAACCCTAACCCTAACCTAACCCTAACCCTAAGCCTAAGCCTAAGCCTAAGCCTAAGCCTAAGCCTAAGCCTAACCTAACCCTAACCCTAACCCTAACCCTAACCCCCTAACCCTAACCCTAAGCCTAACCCTAAGCCTAAGCCTAAGCCTAAGCCTAAGCCTAAGCCTAAGCCTAAGCCTAAGCCTAAGCCTAAGCCTAAGCCTAAGCCTAAGCCTAAGCCTAAGCCTAACCCTAAACCCTAACCCTAACCCTAACCCTAACCCTAAGCCTAAGCCTAAGCCTAAGCCTAAGCCTAAGCCTAAGCCTAAGCCTAAGCCTAAGCCTAAGCCTAAGCCTAAGCCTAAGCCTAACCCTAACCCTAACCCTAAGCCTAAGCCTAAGCCTAAGCCTAAGCCTAAGCCTAAGCCTAAGCCTAAGCCTAAGCCTAAGCCTAAGCCTAAGCCTAAGCCTAAGCCTAAACCTAAGCCTAACCCTAACCTAACCCTAACCCTAACCCTAAGCCTAACCCTAAAACCTAAGCCAAATTCCAAGAAAGCTATCTCCATTGACTAAGCCTAAGCCTAAAACCTAAGCCAAATTCCAAAAGCCTCCATTGACTTTGAGTGACGTTCCAAAACACGATCCCAAATTCCAAGAAAGCGATCTCCATCTTTGAAGAAAAACACCTAATTGACTCCATTGACTTTGAGTGACGTTCCAAAAACACGATCCAAATTCCAAGAAAGCGATCTCCATTGACTTTGAGTGACGTTCCAAAAACACGATCCCAAATTCCAAGAAAGCGATCTCCATTGACTTTGAGTGACGTCCCAAATCCAAAAACACGATCCCAAATTCCAAGAAAGCGATCCAAAAAAAACACACGATCCCAAATTCCAAGAAAGCGATCTCCATTGACTTTGAGTGACGTTCCAAAACACGATCCCAAATTCCAAGAAAGCGATCTCCATTGACTTTGAGTGACGTTCCAAAAACACGATCCCAAATTCCAAGAAAGCGATCTCCATTGACTTTGAGTGACGTTATCTAATTACTTTTGATTGGTTGATGAGCATTGATCATGTCACATTCCAGAAACACGATCCTAAATTCCAAGTTTGTGATATATGGCTCAAGATCGCCATCTGCAGGTGCTGTAACTTCCAAGAAGATGATCCAAAAGTTCAGTCCAAGTTCAGTATTAAACCCCATACAAAAATTTGGCATCATACCATGTGCGTGAAATTATACCAAGTCCCCATATAAAAGAATACAAAAAAGGACCATTTTGGGACTCCAGGCCCTAACCCTAACCCTAACCCTAACCCTAACCCTAACCTTAACCCTAACTAACCCTAACCCTAACCTAACCCTAACCCTAATCCTAACCCTAACCCCTAACCCTAAGCCTAACCCTAAGCTAACCTAACCCTAAGCCCTAACCCTAAGCCTAAGCCTAAGCCTAAGCCTAACCTAACCTAACCTAACCCTAACCCTAACCCTAACCTAACCCTAACCCTAACCTAAGCCTAACCCTAAGCCTAACCTAAGCCTAACCTAACCCTAACCCTAACCCTAAGCCTAACCCTAAGCCTAACCCTAACCCTAACCTAACCCTAAGCCTAACCCTAAGCCCTAACCTAACCCTAACCCTAACCCTAACCCTAACCCTAAGCCTAACCCTAACCCTAACCTAACCTAACCCTAAGCCTAACCTAACCTAACCTAACCCTAACCCTAACCCTAACCTAACCCTAACCTAACCCCTAACCTAACCCTAACCCTAACCCTAACCCTAAGCCTAAGCCCTAACCCTAAGCCCTAAGCCTAACCCTAACCCTAACCCTAACCCTAACCCTAACCTAAGCCTAACCTAACCTAACCCTAACCCTAACCTAAGCCTAACCTAAGCCTAACCCTAACCTAACCCTAACCTAAGCCTAACCCTAACCCTAACCTAAGCCTAAGCCTAAGCCTAACCCTAACCCTAACCTAACCCTAACCTAAGCTAAGCCTAACCCTAAGCCCTAACCCTAACCTAAGCCTAACCTAACCTAAGCCTAAGCCTAAGCCTAACCTAAGCCTAACCTAACCTAAGCCTAACCTAAGCCTAACCTAAGCCTAAGCCTAACCTAACCCTAACCTAAGCCTAAGCCTAACCTAACCCTAACCCTAACCCTAACCCTAACCTAACCTAACCCTAACCCTAACCCTAACCCTAAGCCTAACCCTAACCTAACCCTAACCCTAACCCTAACCTAACCCTAAGCCTAACCCTAAGCCTAACCCTAAGCCTAAGCCCTAAGCCTAAGCCTAAGCCTAAGCCTAACCCTAACCCTAACCCTAACCCTAACCCTAACCCTAACCCTAACCCTAACCCTAACCCTAACCCTAAGCCTAACCCTAACCTAACCTAACCCCTAAGCCTAACTAAGCTAACCTAACCCTAACCCTAACCTAACCCTAACCCTAACCCTAACCTAACCCTAAGCCTAAGCCTAACCCTAAGCCTAACCTAAAGCTAACCCTAAGCCTAAGCCTAAGCCTAAGCCTAAGCCTAAGCCTAAGCCTAAGCCTAAGCCTAAGCTAACCCTAACCCTAACCTAACCTAACCCTAAGCCTAACCCTAAGCCTAACCCTAAGCCCTAACCTAACCCTAACCCTAACCCCTAACCCTAACCCTAACTAACCTAACCCTAACCTAACCTAACCCTAATTCTAAGAAACCCTAACCCAAACCCTAACCCTAACCCTAACCCTAACCTAAAGCCTAAGCCTAAATTCCAAGCCTAAGCCTAAGCCTAAGCCTAAGCCTAAGCCTAACCTAACCCTAAGCCCCTAATTCTAAGAAAGCCTAACCCTAAGCCTAACCCTAACCCTAACCCTAACCCTAACCTAACCCTAACCCTAAGAAAGCCTAAGCCTAAGACTAAGCCTAAGCCTAAGCCTAAGCCTAAGCCTAAGCCTAAGCCTAAGCCTAAAACTAAGCGATCTAACCCTTTGAAGCCCTAACCTAAGCCATAACCCTAAAAACACGATCCCAAATTCCTCCAACTTTGAGTGACGAAAAACACCTAACCCTTCCAAGACTCCATTGACTTTGAACGTTCCAAAAACACGATCCCAAATTCCAAGACTTTGAGTGACGTCCAAAAACCAAATTCCAAGCGATCTCCATTGACTTTGAGTGACGTTCCAAAAACACGATCCCAAATTCCAAGAAAGCGATCTCCATTGACTTTGAGTGACGTTCCAAAAACACGATCCCAAATTCCAAGATCTCCATTGACTTTGAGTGACGTTCCAAAAACGATCTTCCATTGACTTTGAGTGACGTTCCAAAAACACGATCCCAAATTCCAAGAAAGCGATCTCCATTGACTTTGAGTGACGTTCCAAAAACACGATCCCAAATTCCAAGAAAGCGATCTCCATTGACTTTGAGTGACGTTCCAAAAACACGATCCCAAATTCCAAGAACTTTGAGTGACGTTCTCCAAATTCCAAGATCTCCATTGACTTTGAGTGACGTTCCAAAACACGATCCCAAATTCCAAGAAAGCGATCTCCATTGACTTTGAGTGACGTTCCAAAAACACGATCCCAATCCCAAATTCCAAGAAAGCGATCTCCATTGACTTTGAGTGACGTTCAAAAAACACGAAAAACACCCAAATTCCAAGAAGCGATCTCCATTGACTTTGAGTGACGTTCCAAAAACACGATCCCAAATTCCAAGAAAATTCGATCTCCATTGACTTTGAGTGACGTTATCTAATTACTTTTGATTGGTTGATGAGCATTGATCATGTCACATTCCAGAAACACGATCCTAAATTCCAAGTTTGTGATATATGGCTCAAGATCGCCATCTGCAGGTGCTGTAACTTCCAAGAAGATGATCCAAAAGTTCAGTCCAAGTTCAGTATTAAACCCCATACAAAAATTTGGCATCATACCATGTGCGTGAAATTATACCAAGTCCCCATATAAAAGAATACAAAAAGGACCATTTTGGGACTCCAGGCCCTAACCCTAACCCTAACCCTAACCTAACCCTAACCTAACCCTAACCCTAACCCTAACCCTAACCCTAATCCTAACCCTAACCCTAACCTAACCTAACCCTAACCCTAACCCTAACCTAACCTAAGCCTAAGCCTAAGCCTAAGCCTAACCCCTAACCCTAACCCTAACCCTAACCCCTAACCCTAACCTAACCTAACCTAACCTAACCTAACCCTAACCCTAACCTAACCTAACCCCTAAGCCTAAGCCTAAGCCTAACCCTAAGCCTAACCTAACCCTAACCCTAACCCTAACCCTAACCCTAACCCTAACCCTAACCCTAACCCTAACCCTAACCCTAACCCTAACCTAACCTAACCCTAACCCTAACCCTAACCCTAACCCTAACCCTAACCCTAACCTAACCCTAACCCTAACCCTAACCCTAACCCTAACCCTAAGCCTAAGCCTAACCCTAACCCTAACCCTAACCCTAAGCCTAACCCTAACCCCTAAGCCTAACCTAACCCTAACCTAACCCTAACCCTAACCCTAAACCCTAACCCTAACCCTAACCCTAACCCCTAACCCTAACCCTAAAGCCTAACCTAAGCCTAACCCTAACCCTAACCCTAACCCTAACCCTAACCCTAACCCTAAACCCTAACCCTAAACCCTAAGCCTAAGCCTAAGCCTAAGCCTAACCCTAAGCCTAAGCCTAAGCCTAACCCTAAGCCTAAGCCTAACCCTAACCCTAACCCTAACCCTAAGCCTAAGCCTAACCCTAAAGCCTAAGCCTAACCCTAACCCTAACCCTAACCCTAACCTAAGCCTAACCCTAACCCTAACCCTAACCCTAAGCCTAACCCTAAGCCTAACCTAAGCCTAACCTAACCCTAACCCTAACCCTAAGCCTAAGCCTAAGCCTAAGCCCTAACCCTAAACCCTAAGCCTAAGCCTAAGCCTAACCCTAACCCTAACCCTAACCCTAACCTAACCTAACCCTAAATTCCTAAGCCTAACCCTAACCCTAATTCCAAGAAAGCGATCTAACCTTGAGCCTAACCCCCAAATAACCCTAACCCAAATTCCAAGAAAGCGATCTCCATTGACTTTGACTTTGAGTGACGTTCCAAAAACACGATCCCAAATTCCAAGAAAGCGATCTCCATTGACTTTGAGTGACGTTCCAAAAACACGATTCCAAAACTTTGAGTGACGTTCCAAAAACACGATCCCAAATTCCAAGAAAGCGATCTCCATTGACTTTGAGTGACGTTCCAAAACACGATCCCAAATTCCAAGAAAAACGATCTCCATTGACTTTGAGTGACGTTCCAAAACACGATCCCAAATTCCAAGAAAGCGATCTCCATTGACTTTGAGTGACGTTCCAAAAACACGATCCCAAATTCCAAGAAAGCGATCTCCATTGACTTTGAGTGACGTTCCCAAATTCAAAAACACGATCCCAAATTCCAAGAAAGCGATCTCCATTGACTTTGAGTGACGTTCCAAAACACGATCCCAAATTCCAAGAAAGCGATCCCAAAAACACGATCCCAAATTCCAAGAAAGCGATCTCCATTGACTTTGAGTGAAAACGTTCCAAAAACACTTTGATCCCAAATTCCAAGAAAGCGATCTCCATTGACTTTGAGTGACGTTCCAAAACACGATCCCAAATTCCAGAAAGCGATCTCCATTGACTTTGAGTGACGTTCCAAAAATCCCAAATTCACGATCCCAAATTCCAAAACACGATCCCAAATTCCAAGAAAGCGATCTCCATTGACTTTGAGTGACGTTCCAAAAACACGATCCCAAATTCCAAGAAACTTTGAGTGACGTTCCAAAAACACGATCCCAAATTGACTTTGAGTTTGAGTGTTCCAAACACGATCCCAAATTCCAAGAAAGCGATCTCCATTGACTTTGAGTGACGTTATCTAATTACTTTTGATTGGTTGATGAGCATTGATCATGTCACATTCCAGAAACACGATCCTAAATTCCAAGTTTGTGATATATGGCTCAAGATCGCCATCTGCAGGTGCTGTAACTTCCAAGAAGATGATCCAAAAGTTCAGTCCAAGTTCAGTATTAAACCCCATACAAAAATTTGGCATCATACCATGTGCGTGAAATTATACCAAGTCCCCATATAAAAGAATACAAAAAGGACCATTTTGGGACTCCAGGCCCTAACCCTAACCCTAACCCCCTAACCCTAACCTTAACCCTAACCTAACCCTAACCTAATCCTAACCCTAACTCTAAGCCTAACCCTAACCCTAACCCTAAGCCTAACCTAAAGCCCTAAGCCTAACCCTAACCCTAACCCTAACCCTAACCCTAACCCTAACCCTAACCCTAACCCTAACCTAACCTAAGCCTAACCCTAACCTAACCCTAAGCCTAACCCTAACCTAACCCTAACCCTAACCCTAACCCTAACCCTAAACCCTAACCCTAACCCTAACCCTAACCCTAACCCTAACCCTAAGCCTAAGCCTAACCTAAGCCTAAGCCTAAGCCTAAGCCTAAGCCTAAGCCTAAGCCTAAGCCTAAGCCTAAGCCTAAGCCTAAGCCTAACCCTAACCCTAACCCTAACCCTAACCCTAACCCTAACCCTAAGCCTAACCCTAACCCTAACCCTAAGCCTAACCCTAATAGTCCAGGCATTTTGTGAGAAAAAGGGGGTGAACCTTGAAAAAAAAATTGCAACAGAAAATCTGACAAATGGTTATTACTCATAAAAGTCTCCTCTATAACATATAAAAAGTCTTAAGAGTTCCAAGTGGTGGAAAGTGTTTCTTAACCATACCCTGGTACCACTTTTTTTTCTCCCTAAAATAATATTTTAGAATAGCCTCAGACTCATGCTCCTTCCAGTGCAATCCAATGTTTTATTTAGACCAAAGTTTCCATTGATTAACATATACATTTAAAACAAAATTATTTAAATATCACTTAATATAGCACTTTTATATAACTTTCAAAAAATGTGTGACTTCCCTGTCACCCTGCGTCTCACCCCGCGTCCTCGCTTTGATCTAGTTTCAGCTTTCAGACTAGATGGCCGGTAGACATCAAACACAATGTCTGTTCTCTTGTACTTGGTAGAGTATGCTTGTATTGTAGGAAGGACATCGAGCATTGCATACTCTTCGAACGTCTTTGAACTCTGTGGGGGCAGACTGTTCACCAACGCTGCACCATCAATGATGATGGTGTCGGCGTCTGGCTCTGCCTCAGGGGTTGTAACTTGGCTCTCAAGAATGGTAGTGAGGTGGGATTTCTGACAGGTGTGGAGCTTTCCACCATCACTGAGGGCAGCAGGATGTGACTGGTTCTCATGACGGAAGAACTCCTTCAAGTCACACTCTCTGCTCTGGCATGATATGAACAGCTTGGAGAACAGTTGACAGTCTTCCTTCAGCACTTTTTGCTTTGAAGAGTCAACAGAGGCTGGTACCTGTCTGAAGAAGTCAACCCTGTTCTTCTTGATTGGTTCATAGAAGGTGGATTCTTCTTCCCCTTCCAGTCCCTTCATAAACTCCTGGAAACGGACCTTGCCTTTCTCAAGGTGTGTGCCAATCAGCGAAAGCAGGTCCCGACTCTCCTCCTGGAAAGGATTGCCCATATCTTTCATGGCTTGTGAGAGCTTTTCTACGTTCTCAAAGAACACTCTTTGTGCTCGTTCTGTCTCCTCATGGTGGCTGGTGTGTTCAGTACCCTCTTTGGTCCCACATGCTGCCTCATACTGTGCAACCAAGTGGCTGACTTCAGGACCAGCTATCATCCATCTTCTCAGTGCTGATGGGTCTTCAGTCACGCCGATCGCACCCCCGTCTGCCTTGATGACAGCGTTGGCCTGCTCGTGAGCTTGGTCAATAGCCATTGCTGAGAACTGTCGGCTCGATTTGTGTACAACAAAGTTTCCACTCTGGAACTCCTGAGCCAGCTGAGGATGCTTCTGTTCCAGGGTCACCATGTCTCTGTAGTAGATCGGAAGCCACCGTGCATAGTTTACATTGTTGTTTGCAAAGAAGTACGGTATCAGCTCAGCCAGTGACTGACAGTACAGGAAGAAGTTGGCTTCCCTGAATGATCGGATCAACAAGAGGATCACCAGTTCCATTGACAGCACCATATACCAGAAATGAAACTGGGGACTTTGCCGTTTGCGATGCTCACACCAAGCTTCGAAGCTAGGCACCTCTTCGGGTTGTTCATCTGTCTCTTTCGAGTAGTCCATGTGGGCTGCCTTCAGAAGCTTGTACAGACTGCATCCTGTTATCTGGTGCATCTGTTGTGTCCTAGTGATGCTCGAAACTGTCAGAAATGAATCTGCTGTCCCAGGAGATGCTATCCCTGCCTCCACGAGGGCTCCTGTCCAACCACTGTCCTGGAGTAGAGTTCCAATGGACTTCAGTGCCGCCATCTCAATATGCAAGCCTCCGAACATTATGACGAACTTGTCCTCACCGTAGATTTCAGGCCAGTGCCACTGGACCTGCTTGGCTACTGCATATATTGGCTGGTCAGCAGCAATGACTGGCACCTGACCAGGGTTCAGAAATGCCACTATCTCCTTGATCTTGTCCATCACATGCTTGACTGTAGCAACCGAGTGGGCCTGATCTCGCAGCAGAGGCAAAAGTGATGTAATGCTGACCTCAAATGGCTTTCCTCTCTTCTGTGAAGCATGGTGGGCTGACCAAGTCACATCCACTGGCCCATCTGTCACAGTGACCTTCTCCAGCCACTCATACTCCATTGCCAGTTGTGGCCTCAGCAGACTGGTGTCTGGGTGTGTCACCACTCTGGGGAGGAGAGGGTTTCTTCTTGGTGAAGAAGGCGGGCCGGACATTGGTGAAGGAGTCTGGAAGTTCCATCAAATGTGGACTTGTGGTCCAGCATATGTCTTCGCAAGATGTTAGCTGCTTTGCCAAGGATAATAGCTTCACTATAATAGTCAGAGGCTTCTGACAAGACAAAGCCCACATCTTTCTGGAAAGCCAGAAGAACATCCCTTCCCTGCTTGTGAGCTTCCAACTCAGGTATTTCTGACAGCAGTTTTTCCTTCAGTCTTGTGGAGTTGACAGCAGGTGCATCAACACCCAGCTGTTCCAGGCGCTGGGCATACAGGTGAACTATGTCTGCAAGTCGGAAGACTGCAGGACCCTCACCAGATCTGGTGGTCTCCACTAGATATGTGACTAGCTCTGAGAATGCCTGTGGGTGGGCATCCTCTTCGGTGCACGTTCCTGTTCCAGTCTCTTGGTGGCTCTGAGGTACGTCCTCTCTCTATTGTACAGGTCTGTCAAGCATGCAAAATGGTATTTGAGCTCCTGTGCAATAGCATCTCCACCGCTGAGTCTTGCAAGAAGTTTTCCGTCATTTAAAGTTTGGGCACATTCATTAAGTCTGTTATTGAGGTTCAGTTCAGAGGATGGGGCTTCTTTGTCACATATGAAACACGTTTGGCCTTCAAGGCTGGTTCTACGCAGCTTGGTCTGGCATTCTACTGGCTGAGCACTCTCTGCTCTTCTTTTCTGGCTCTCTCCAGTTTCGTGTTGTTGAACATAAGGCGACAACTTTGGTGATACTGCGCCTTGTTCCTCTTCAGAGTTTCTTCAATGCCACCACCATCATCAAGTCTGGCTGGATCCAGAACAATAGGCATCTCATTAATTGTGTGAAAGAGGGGAATATTAGTCGCAATCATAGTGTAGCCATCATGTTCTTCTGGTTGTTGTGCACGTGGTGACTTGAGCTCTTCACTCATCTTCTTCTGGCAAAGACAACACTTGCTCCAGTCAGTTCGGAATTTAGACGGTCCTGGATCTGTATTTGCCATCTTGGTGAATGGTAATCAAGGTATCACAGTATGATAATTATCTGTATTCAGTGAATCAAGTCCGAGGGGTTATCCTTTTACCACCTTGATCACAATCATGCACAATAAGGTATGGGATACGACTAGGTTCGGGAATAAAAATATATGACCTACACCTAGCCCGATCGTTCATCCAGTATCATTTAAATCCCGTGCGATCTGTACACCATCCGAGTAAGTCCATGAACAAGTCATGTATAGCCCCCTTACCCTTGGCTCGGCTCTCCCGCGCTGGCACACCCTGTCAATTCAGGCGCGGCTGTCTAACTAAACATCTACGTATGTTAAACTACATGTAATCTACACTAGCTAACTGATGCGGGGCTTATTAGACAGCATTTGGGACACTAAAGTAATTATTTAGCTACACAAAACTAATTATTCAGCTGATACTGAACCCCATGCTGAGTTTCACAGCAGCGGTGCCACCAGTGTGCCCTGGCTGTGCGTTGACATCCGCTCTGTTGAGCTACTACTCTACACCTTCCGCTGCAAGTCTCTCAACGCCCCCACCGCATCGTGTCATGTCCAGTTTGGAAGCCTTGTACAGGAAGATGCTACACATACTAAACCTCTAACACTACTACGATATACACTACCATGCATTTTAGCCGAGTCAGACGTAACATGAACCTCTAATTTAGCAGAATATTAGGATTCCGAGACTGATATATGGTACAAGGAAGCCAGTGAGTAAGTCCATGGTTCCAAATTCGGATTCTACATAGTGAAAAATGTATGATTTGACACCAAGATCATTCAAATAGGACAAGTCTCTGCGATTTTATTGCGAAATGCAATATTACTGTATATTCAATGGCGGCCATCTTGAAAAATGGCCGCCATCTTGAATTTTTTTGGTGGCTAACGGGTTTTATCAAAAGAGCAATCCCCAAGGGGTATGTGTGCCAATTTTGGTGCTTGTTTCCAGAAATGAACGATTCTCCTGTAATTTGCAGTTTAGTCCTTTTTTTTTTTAACATGGGCGGCAATGGAAAATTGTGGCATCACCTATTTCAGTATTTTTCAATACTTTCCACCACTTGGATTTCTTAAGACTTTTGATATGTTATAAATAACATATTTATGAGACTAAAACAGTTGAAAGCCTTTCTGTTGCAATTTTTTCGAGGTCATGTCGTATAATGCCTGGACTATTAGGGTTAGGCTTAGGGTTAGGCTTAGGGTTAGGCTTAGGGTTAGGCTTAGGGGTTAGGCTTAGGGTTAGGGTTAGGCTTAGGCTTAGGCTTAGGCTTAGGCTTAGGCTTAGGCTTAGGCTTAGGCTTAGGCTTAGGCTTAGGCTTAGGCTTAGGCTTAGGCTTAGGCTTAGGCTTAGGCTTAGGCTTAGGCTTAGGGTTAGGGTTAGGGTTAGGGTTAGGGTTAGGGTTAGGCTTAGGGTTAGGCTTAGGGTTAGGCTTAGGGTTAGGCTTAGGGTTAGGGTTAGGGTTAGGCTTAGGGTTAGGCTTAGGGTTAGGTTAGGGTTTAGGCTTAGGGTTAGGCTTAGGGTTAGGGGTTAGGGTTAGGGTTAGGGGGTTAGGGTTAGGGTTAGGGTTAGGGTTAGGCTTAGGGTTAGGCTTAGGCTTAGGCTTAGGGTTAGGCTTAGGCTTAGGGTTAGGCTTAGGGTTAGGCTTAGGGTTAGGCTTAGGTTAGGGTTAGGGTTAGGGTTAGGGTTAGGGTTAGGGTTAGGGTTAGGGTTAGGGTTAGGGTTAGGGTTAGGTTAGGGTTAGGGTTAGGGTTAGGGCCTGGAGTCCCAAAATGGTCCTTTTTTGTATTCTTTTATATGGGGACTTGGTATAATTTCACGCACATGGTATGATGCCAAATTTTTGTATGGGGTTTAATACTGAACTTGGACTGAACTTTTGGATCATCTTCTTGGAAGTTACAGCACCTGCAGATGGCGATCTTGAGCCATATATCACAAACTTGGAATTTAGGATCGTGTTTCTGGAATGTGACATCATCAACCAATCAAAAGTAATTAGATAACGTCACTCAAAGTCAATGGAGATCGCTTTCTTGGAATTTGGGATCGTGTTTTTGGAACGTCACTCAAAGTCAATGGAGATCGCTTTCTTGGAATTTGGGATCGTGTTTTTGGAACGTCACTCAAAGTCAATGGAGATCGCTTTCTTGGAATTTGGGATCGTGTTTTTGGAACGTCACTCAAAGTCAATGGAGATCGCTTTCTTGGAATTTGGGATCGTGTTTTTGGAACGCTTAAAGTCAATGGAGATCGCTTTCTTGGAATTTGGGATCGGTTTTTGGTTAATGGAGATTTTCTTGGAGGGATCGTTAGGCTTAGGGTTAAGGGCTTAGGCTTTGGGATAGGTTTTTGGCTTAGGCTTAGGCAATGGAGATCGCTTTCTTGGAATTTGGGCTTAGGCTTAGGCTTAGGCTTAGGCTTAGGCTTAGGTTAGGCTTAGGGTTAGGGTTAGGGTTAGGGTTAGGCTTAGGGGCTTAGGCTTAGGCTTAGGGCTTAGGCTTAGGCTTAGGCTTAGGCTTTAGGCTTAGGGTTAGGCTTAGGCTTAGGCTTAGGCTTAGGCTTAGGCTTAGGCTTAGGCTTAGGGGCTTAGGGTTAGGGTTAGGGTTAGGGTTAGGGTTAGGCTTAGGCTTAGGCTTAGGCTTAGGCTTAGGCTTAGGCTTAGGGCTTAGGCTTAGGCTTAGGGTTAGGGTTAGGGTTAGGGTTAGGGTTAGGGTTAGGCTTAGGCTTAGGCTTAGGCTTAGGCTTAGGCTTAGGCTTAGGCTTAGGCTTAGGCTTAGGCTTAGGCTTAGGCTTAGGCTTAGGGTTAGGCTTAGGGTTAGGCTTAGGGTTAGGGTTAGGGTTAGGGTTAGGGTTAGGGTTAGGCTTAGGCTTAGGCTTAGGCTTAGGGTTAGGCTTATAGTCCAGGCATTTTGTGAGAAAAAGGGGGTGAACCTTGAAAAAATTGCAACAGAAAATCTGACAAATGGTTATTACTCATAAAAGTCTCCTCTATAACATATAAAAAGTCTTAAGAGTTCCAAGTGGTGGAAAGTGTTTCTTAACCATACCCTGGTACCACTTTTTTTCTCCCTAAAATAATATTTTAGAATAGCCTCAGACTCATGCTCCTTCCAGTGCAATCCAATGTTTTATTTAGACCAAAGTTTCCATTGATTAACATACATTTAAAACAAAATTATTTAAATATCACTTAATATAGCACTTTTATATAACTTTCAAAAAATGTGTGACTTCCCTGTCACCCTGCGTCTCACCCCGCGTCCTCGCTTTGATCTAGTTTCAGCTTTCAGACTAGATGGCCGGTAGACATCAAACACAATGTCTGTTCTCTTGTACTTGGTAGAGTATGCTTTGTATTGTAGGAAGGACATCGAGCATTGCATACTCTTCGAACGTCTTTGAACTCTGTGGGGGCAGACTGTTCACCAACGCTGCACCATCAATGATGATGGTGTCGGCGTCTGGCTCTGCCTCAGGGGTTGTAACTTGGCTCTCAAGAATGGTAGTGAGGTGGGATTTCTGACAGGTGTGGAGCTTTCCACCATCACTGAGGGCAGCAGGATGTGACTGGTTCTCATGACGGAAGAACTCCTTCAAGTCACACTCTCTGCTCTGGCATGATATGAACAGCTTGGAGAACAGTTGACAGTCTTCCTTCAGCACTTTTTGCTTTGAAGAGTCAACAGAGGCTGGTACCTGTCTGAAGAAGTCAACCCTGTTCTTCTTGATTGGTTCATAGAAGGTGGATTCTTCTTCCCCTTCCAGTCCCTTCATAAACTCCTGGAAACGGACCTTGCCTTTCTCAAGGTGTGTGCCAATCAGCGAAAGCAGGTCCCGACTCTCCTCCTGGAAAGGATTGCCCATATCTTTCATGGCTTGTGAGAGCTTTTCTACGTTCTCAAAGAACACTCTTTGTGCTCGTTCTGTCTCCTCATGGTGGCTGGTGTGTTCAGTACCCTCTTTGGTCCCACATGCTGCCTCATACTGTGCAACCAAGTGGCTGACTTCAGGACCAGCTATCATCCATCTTCTCAGTGCTGATGGGTCTTCAGTCACGCCGATCGCACCCCGTCTCTGCCTTGATGACAGCGTTGGCCTGCTCGTGAGCTTGGTCAATAGCCATTGCTGAGAACTGTCGGCTCGATTTGTGTACAACAAAGTTTCCACTCTGGAACTCCTGAGCCAGCTGAGGATGCTTCTGTTCCAGGGTCACCATGTCTCTGTAGTAGATCGGAAGCCACCGTGCATAGTTTACATTGTTGTTTGCAAAGAAGTACGGTATCAGCTCAGCCAGTGACTGACAGTACAGGAAGAAGTTGGCTTCCCTGAATGATCGGATCAACAAGAGGATCACCAGTTCCATTGACAGCACCATATACCAGAAATGAAACTGGGGACTTTGCCGTTTGCGATGCTCACACCAAGCTTCGAAGCTAGGCACCTCTTCGGGTTGTTCATCTGTCTCTTTCGAGTAGTCCATGTGGGCTGCCTTCAGAAGCTTGTACAGACTGCATCCTGTTATCTGGTGCATCTGTTGTGTCCTAGTGATGCTCGAAACTGTCAGAAATGAATCTGCTGTCCCAGGAGATGCTATCCCTGCCTCCACGAGGGCTCCTGTCCAACCACTGTCCTGGAGTAGAGTTCCAATGGACTTCAGTGCCGCCATCTCAATATGCAAGCCTCCGAACATTATGACGAACTTGTCCTCACCGTAGATTTCAGGCCAGTGCCACTGGACCTGCTTGGCTACTGCATATATTGGCTGGTCAGCAGCAATGACTGGCACCTGACCAGGGTTCAGAAATGCCACTATCTCCTTGATCTTGTCCATCACATGCTTGACTGTAGCAACCGAGTGGGCCTGATCTCGCAGCAGAGGCAAAAGTGATGTAATGCTGACCTCAAATGGCTTTCCTCTCTTCTGTGAAGCATGGTGGGCTGACCAAGTCACATCCACTGGCCCATCTGTCACAGTGACCTTCTCCAGCCACTCATACTCCATTGCCAGTTGTGGCCTCAGCAGACTGGTGTCTGGGTGTGTCACACCACTCTGGGGAGGAGAGGGTTTCTTCTTGGTGAAGAAGGCGGGCCGGACATTGGTGAAGGAGTCTGGAAGTTCCATCAAATGTGGACTTGTGGTCCAGCATATGTCTTCGCAAGATGTTAGCTGCTTTGCCAAGGATAATAGCTTCACTATAATAGTCAGAGGCTTCTGACAAGACAAAGCCCACATCTTTCTGGAAAGCCAGAAGAACATCCCTTCCCTGCTTGTGAGCTTCCAACTCAGGTATTTCTGACAGCAGTTTTTCCTTCAGTCTTGTGGAGTTGACAGCAGGTGCATCAACACCCAGCTGTTCCAGGCGCTGGGCATACAGGTGAACTATGTCTGCAAGTCGGAAGACTGCAGGACCCTCACCAGATCTGGTGGTCTCCACTAGATATGTGACTAGCTCTGAGAATGCCTGTGGGTGGGCATCCTCTTCGGGTGCACGTTCCTGTTCCAGTCTCTTGGTGGCTCTGAGGTACGTCCTCTCTCTATTGTACAGGTCTGTCAAGCATGCAAAATGGTATTTGAGCTCCTGTGCAATAGCATCTCCACCGCTGAGTCTTGCAAGAAGTTTTCCGTCATTTAAAGTTTGGGCACATTCATTAAGTCTGTTATTGAGGTTCAGTTCAGAGGATGGGGCTTCTTTGTCACATATGAAACACGTTTGGCCTTCAAGGCTGGTTCTACGCAGCTTGGTCTGGCATTCTACTGGCTGAGCACTCTCTGCTCTTCTTTTTCTGGCTCTCTCAGTTTCGTGTTGTTGAACATAAGGCGACAACTTTGGTGATACTGCGCCTTGTTCCTCTTCAGAGTTTCTTCAATGCCACCACCATCATCAAGTCTGGCTGGATCCAGAACAATAGGCATCTCATTAATTGTGTGAAAGAGGGAATATTAGTCGCAATCATAGTGTAGCCATCATGTTCTTCTGGTTGTTGTGCACGTGGTGACTTGAGCTCTTCACTCATCTTCTTCTGGCAAAGACAACACTTGCTCCAGTCAGTTCGAATTTAGACGGTCCTGGATCTGTATTTGCCATCTTGGTGAATGGTAATCAAGGTATCACAGTATGATAATTATCTGTATTCAGTGAATCAAGTCCGAGGGGTTATCCTTTTACCACCTTGATCACAATCATGCACAATAAGGGTATGGGATACGACTAGGTTCGGGAATAAAAATATATGACCTACACCTAGCCCGATCGTTCATCCAGTATCATTTAAATCCCGTGCGATCTGTACACCATCCGAGTAAGTCCATGAACAAGTCATGTATAGCCCCCTTACCCTTGGCTCGGCTCTCCCGCGCTGGCACACCCTGTCAATTCAGGCGCGGCTGTCTAACTAAACATCTACGTATGTTAAACTACATGTAATCTACACTAGCTAACTGATGCGGGGCTTATTAGACAGCATTTGGGACACTAAAGTAATTATTTAGCTACACAAAACTAATTATTCAGCTGATACTGAACCCCATGCTGAGTTTCACAGCAGCGGTGCCACCAGTGTGCCCTGGCTGTGCGTTGACATCCGCTCTGTTGAGCTACTACTCTACACCTTCCGCTGCAAGTCTCTCAACGCCCCCACCGCATCGTGTCATGTCCAGTTTGGAAGCCTTGTACAGGAAGATGCTACACATACTAAACCTCTAACACTACTACGATATACACTACCATGCATTTTAGCCGAGTCAGACGTAACATGAACCTCTAATTTAGCAGAATATTAGGATTCCGAGACTGATATATGGTACAAGGAAGCCAGTGAGTAAGTCCATGGTTCCAAATTCAAAATCGCAGAGACTTGTCCTATTTGAATGATCTTGGTGTCAAATCATACATTTTTCACTATGTAGAATCCGAATTTGGAACCATGGACTTACTCACTGGCTTCCTTGTACCATATATCAGTCTCGGAATCCTAATATTCTGCTAAATTAGAGGTTCATGTTACGTCTGACTCGGCTAAAATGCATGGTAGTGTATATCGTAGTAGTGTTAGAGGTTTAGTATGTGTAGCATCTTCCTGTACAAGGCTTCCAAACTGGACATGACACGATGCGGTGGGGGGCGTTGAGAGACTTGCAGCGGAAGGTGTAGAGTAGTAGCTCAACAGAGCGGATGTCAACGCACAGCCAGGGCACACTGGTGGCACCGCTGCTGTGAAACTCAGCATGGGGTTCAGTATCAGCTGAATAATTAGTTTGTGTAGCTAAATAATTACTTTAGTGTCCCAAATGCTGTCTAATAAGCCCCGCATCAGTTAGCTAGTGTAGATTACATGTAGTTTAACATACGTAGATGTTTAGTTAGACAGCCGCGCCTGAATTGACAGGGTGTGCCAGCGCGGGAGAGCCGAGCCAAGGGTAAGGGGCTATACATGACTTGTTCATGGACTTACTCGGATGGTGTACAGATCGCACGGGATTTAAATGATACTGGATGAACGATCGGGCTAGGTGTAGGTCATATATTTTATTCCCGAACCTAGTCGTATCCCATACCTTATTGTGCATGATTGTGATCAAGGTGGTAAAGGATAACCCCTCGGACTTGATTCACTGAATACAGATAATTATCATACTGTGATACCTTGATTACCATTCACCAAGATGGCAAATACAGATCCAGGACCGTCTAAATTCCGAACTGACTGGAGCAAGTGTTGTCTTTGCCAGAAGAAGATGAGTGAAGAGCTCAAGTCACCACGTGCACAACAACCAGAAGAACATGATGGCTACACTATGATTGCGACTAATATTCCCCTCTTTCACAATTAATGAGATGCCTATTGTTCTGGATCCAGCCAGACTTGATGATGGTGGTGGCATTGAAGAAACTCTGAAGAGGAACAAGGCGCAGTATCACCAAAGTTGTCGCCTTATGTTCAACAACACGAAACTGGAGAGAGCGAAAAAGAAGAGCAGAGAGTGCTCAGCCAGTAGAATGCCAGACCAAGCTGCATAGAACCAGCCTTGAAGGCCAAACGTGTTTCATATGTGACAAAGAAGCCCCATCCTCTGAACTGAACCTCAATAACAGACTTAATGAATGTGCCCAAACTTTAAATGACGGAAAACTTCTTGCAAGACTCAGCGGTGGAGATGCTATTGCACAGGAGCTCAAATACCATTTTGCATGCTTGACAGACCTGTACAATAGAGAGGGACGTACCTCAGAGCCACCAAGAGACTGGAACAGGAACGTGCACCAGAGGATGCCCACCCACAGGCATTCTCAGAGCTAGTCACATATCTAGTGGAGACCACCAGATCTGGTGAGGTCCTGCAGTCTTCCGACTTGCAGACATAGTTCACCTGTATGCCCAGCGCCTGGAACCAGCTGGGTGTTGATGCACCTGCTGTCAACTCCACAAGACTGAAGGAAAAACTGCTGTCAGAAATACCTGAGTTGGAAGCTCACAAGCAGGGAAGGGATGTTCTTCTGGCTTTCAGAAAGATGTGGGCTTTGTCTTGTCAGAAGCCTCTGACTATTATAGTGAAGCTATTATCCTTGGCAAAGCAGCTAACATCTTGCGAAGACATATGCTGGACCACAAGTCCACATTTGATGGAACTTCCAGACTCCTTCACAATGTCCGGCCCGCCTTCTTCACCAGAAGAAACCCTCTCCTCCCCAGAGTGGTGTGACACACCCAGACACCAGTCTGCTGAGGCCACAACTGGCAATGGAGTATGAGTGGCTGGAGAAGGTCACTGTGACAGATGGGCCAGTGGATGTGACTTGGTCAGCCCACCATGCTTCACAGAAGAGGAAAGCCATTTGAGGTCAGCATTACATCACTTTTGCCTCTGCTGCGAGATCAGGCCCACTCGGTTGCTACAGTCAAGCATGTGATGGACAAGATCAAGGAGATAGTGGCATTTCTGAACCCTGGTCAGGTGCCAGTCATTGCTGCTGACCAGCCAATATATCTGTGTAAGCAGGTCCAGTGGCACTGGCCTGAAATCTACGGTGAGGACAAGTTCGTCATAATGTTCGGAGGCTTGCATATTGAGATGGCGGCACTGAAGTCCATTGGAACTCTACTCCAGGACAGTGGTTGGACAGGAGCCCTCGTGGAGGCAGGGATAGCATCTCCTGGGGACAGCAGATTCATTTCTGACAGTTTCGAGCATCACTAGGGACACAACAGATGCACAGATAACAGGATGCAGTCTGTACAAGCTTCTGAAGGCAGCCCACATGGACTACTCGAAAGAGACAGATGAACAACCCGAAGAGGTGCCTAGCTTCGAAGCTT
>JAINUG010001325.1:0-24989 GCA_029706075.1 Aldrovandia affinis | reverse complement strand
ACCCACATAGCCGATTCTGTGCGCCGGTTGGCTCCTCGCCCCCTCTTTTCACGTGACGTGCGCGCACCCGTGAGCCAATGCAAACAGATCAGATGAGCGCAGCGCTGAAAACGCCTCAACATGTCCTCAGTATGGGCGTTTTTCACAGTCAGTGAAGACGACTTAAAGCTTGCAGTTTGTCATACATGTCAATCGAAAATAAGCCGCGGAGGAACAACCTCGAAACGTTCGAACGACCAACCTAATCAGACACTTGAAAAGTCATCACCCAGGTACCAAGTCGATGCCCAAATTCTGAAAATGTGACGGTATAGTCGTTTTTCTACAGTACCGTAGGTAGTTAACAATTAACTTCGTTGCGCTAGTTCGGTTCCTCTGAACCATTTTCCATTAATAGAACATAGTGGTAATGTATAAACCTGACGTAATAATGCCCTGCTGAAGCACTGAATTGCACTGAAATCATTATGTTCGCTAATGAGTGACGTTATGAAACAGTGCTATTCACTCATACAAATCGAACTTATTAGACCTAATGATAAATTCATCTAACGATTTCTAGCTAAACCACAAATGGTGTATTAACTGTTGTGCATGAAGGTGCCAGCTGTGCGTTTCCACTATCAAACAAACTCAGAAACAGCAGCATCGCCTCTTTTCCAATTACTCCTAGTTTGAAACATTTTTATCTAGGCTTTGAAGCTAGTTAAAGTCGTAGTCGTTAGGCTACCTGACTCACGCAAATAACGAAATTCTGCTGAAGAGCGGCTTGTTTCAATGCCTTTGACAAGCTCCGCAACTGAAACATCCGCCCTTATATCGCTACAAGTGTTTTCCATTGCACTATATAGAATTGGGATCTACTCTAATCCACCTCTAGCAAACAAATTAGTCTAGCGCATCATAGGTTCGAACTAACCTGTTTTCCATTAGCATTGTCGCAATAACTTTCTGATGCACATCAAGTTGAAGCCATATAATTATTTAATGGAAAAAGGGCTTGTGTCATCTGTCATCAGAATATAACGTTAGTGTTTAAAAAAAATATTTCCGGACTAATGGTCTGTCACCATGTCAGTAAATTTAAACTACTCTTGTTTCTTTTTATTTATTACTTAAAGGCTACATGCCACTGTTGTTGGATTCTTTTTTATTCATCATTGAATTTAATTTGCACAAAAAAAGAAAAGCTCTGTCCAGTAACCTGGAACCTTTTGAAATGTGTTTTAGTGAGACCTACCTCATGCTTCTGACCTACCTCAGAATTGTCAATCTTAATTTTCTATTAAAGCAAAGTTACAAAAATGTTTGTGTAAGTTGTCAATTATTGTTTTTAGGAAAAAAAATCGGAATCGGCCAAAATCGGTATCGGCAGGTCAGACTAATCAAAAATTGGAAATCGGAATCGGCCAAGAAAATCGCAATCGGTGCATCTCTAAAAAATACCAAACTGTGGAAAGCACAGACTGGCCCACTCGTGCTGCATGTCAATTCCTTTTCAAATAAAGTGTTCCCCCTTCTCTGAACTCCTTGTGTTGATCTCCTTGCTTTTTAATATGAAAGTGACAGGTCGCAATATCGATCTATCGTGCTCCTTCGGGTTGGGCGAGAACGGCTAACTTGACATCTCGTGTCAGTTGCTTTAATACACCAGTACACTCCTGCAGATTACTGACAGTTTTAGAAAGAAACGTTTGTTTTTCACCAATATTCAGTGCAAAACTTTTTTTTTTAATTGTTTTTTTCTATAAGATTGTACCTTTTTTGTGGACAGTGAAATGTTTAGTTGAAAGAGAGTTCAAGAGTTTGAGCTACATATCTGACCCAGGTGTGGTACAAATGTGAGATGACAGCGTGAGGCAGACACAGGTCACCTGGGTGTGAGGTGATGAGAAGGGTTCTGTTGTCCAGGGTCTGAACAGGCCTGTGGAACCCACACAGCGCCTCCACCAGCTGAAGCTCCACGCTCATTACCAGGTCCTCTCCTTGTCTGCCCCCTTGTGGTTGAACATCTGTACTGCGGGTCAATCAGTTGAGTTTATGGCTTGTACAAATACGCTACGATTTCAACCCTGCTTTAGCTACATTTTACATTTACATTTTAGGCATTTAGCAGATGCTCTTATCCAGAGCAACTTACACAGTTTACATTTTTCTTTACATACAATCCCTTTATACAGCTGGATATTAACTGAAGCAATTCAGGTTAAGTACCTTTAGCTCAAGGGTACAACAGCAGTGTCCCATCTGGGAATTGAACCAAGCCCAGCTCCCTAACCATTACACTACACTGCCATATATATGCCCTAACTGCCAGCCCTAGCTCTTGGTCGTTTGATTGCCACAATACTAATACCAATTACAATCATTACAGAAATGAGGAAACAAACCGAATGAAACCCCGGTGAATTGGTGCGTGCGTTTCTGAATGAGCCTGCGATCGCACAGCGTGTCAGGTGCTCCCGCGCGGCGGAGCTCAGAGTGGGCGCCGGGCGGCTTTGTCCTCAGCAAGGGGCCCCTGGGTGGCGCAGCGCCTAAGGCACTCGCCCGGAGTGCAAGTTGCCCACTGCGGCCGGGGGTTTGATTCCCGGGGACAGTGCAAACTCCCATCAAATCAACTCCCTGTACCACACACAGACTTCTCTATTAGTTTGAGTTATTTTTACATAATGGGTGCGGTTGGGGATTAGGGCAAAACAATCTCTGATCCTGCGCTCAGGGCAGAAGCTACCCGCTGTGACACGGACACTGACTTCCTGATCATGTGATTATCAGGGCCCATGGCAGGAAATCGTTACTGACCCAAGGGATCAAACTGTGATGATTTTTACGCTATCGATTTGTAAGCCAAGCAAAAATAAAAAAACGAATCTTTCACCATCAAGGAAGGGCTTTTAGCAAATCAATACTTTACAGCCAGTCATCTACAATTGGCCAAGACATGTCACATGGGCGTTGTCCGGACCAATCAGAGGCAAGCACACACTGAGACTTTACCTGGTGTAAACAGGGTGCACTTTCTGGTCCAGGACAATGATGATGTCACCGGGCTCAAGTCCTGGTTCCTGGTCGCCTTCTCCGTGGAAAACGATCTTCTGTCCGTCCTTCATTCCGACCAATGAGGGGCGTTGTACACGTTCTAACACACAAAACCTGTGCACCACCTCAACGGGGTTGTTGCACATTAACACACAGTGTTGAGGACTGAAGTCATGGCACAGAGAAGGCGCTAGCGGTGTAGCCATGGAGGAGAGCGACTCCATAAAACCCTGAGGGTCCAGTCATTTACCCGCAGGCTTGTTTGTGAAGTGAAACCAAAACAGCCTCCTTAAGAACGCCTTAACCCTGTATGCAGCTCCACATCTTTATTGACACACACACACACACACACACACACACACACACACACACACACACACACACACACACGCACACACACTCACACACTGACTCACACACACACACACACGCACACACACTCACACACTGACTGACACACACACGCACACACACTCACACACACGCACACACACTCACACACTCACACACTGACTCACACACACACACACACACGCACACACACTCACACACTGACTGACACACACACACACACTGACTCACACTCACACAAACACACTCACACACTGACTCACACTCACACACACACAAAACGCACACACACTCACACACTGACTCACACACACACACACACACACACACACACACACACTCACACACACACACACACACACACACACACACGCCCGCTGGTCTGAGCAGAACTAAAACACAGCCACCCATGGGCCCCTCCCACCTCTGCCATTTACAGTTTTTTTCGATTGCATAAACACTAAAATCAAAAGTATTACACAATTATCAAAACCTTACACTCAAGGAGCAAAACATAGGCCCAGATTTGCACCACTATAAGCACAATGTCAGCCTCACACTTTTAGCAAAACAATACACACAGTGATTTGCAAAACACTAAACACACTTGTATACATTAGACACAGACGTATATCATGATGTCACTTCCTTGCAATTCCAAAGCACTGACTGTCAAATTACCACACCTATGAGCCAATTGGTTAAACACAGCCATCAGGTGCACAAACACATGATTGCTTAATTGTAGACACACCGATCAGGTTTAAGCACTATAAAAATGCAGCAGGTGGGTTCACCTGTCTTCAACCAAAATGGAAGGAGTCAGAAGAAGAAGAGTGAGGGTGAGAGGGGGAATACATGGAGGAGGAGAAGGAGGTAGAGGAAGAGGAAGAGGCGGAGGCCGTGCCAGAGGTAGAGGCCGAGGTGGAGGTGTGATGTACGGGATAAGGACCCAGACGCAGATCAGGATTAGGCAAAAAGGATTTAATTTAAAAGGGAACAGAACGTGACAGAAACGAGAATGATGAATGAAAAATAAACAAAGTACAAAAAACTAACCGAACAGACATTGCAGAACATAACAGGAGGTAGAGGAAGTGGAAGACCTGAAGCAGGAGGAGAACGTGCTCAAAGAAGAAGAGGACCAAATTTATCAAATGAAATTCGCGCAACACTAGTTGACCATGTCGTGAACCACGGATTGACACTGAGGGAGGCTGGACTAAGAGTTCAGCCAAATCTTAGCAGATATACAGTGGCATCTGTTATTAGGACATTTCGACAAGAAAACAGGTTAAAAAAAATCTGTCTACAGTTACAGCAATCAGCTGCTTATTGTATGCACCATATCAGCACTTTGATACCCCTTCCTGTGACATTTTACAGTAGGTTACATGTATTTTTTTCTACATAGGATTGAGGGTCGAGAACGACAAGGAGGAAGGGGGCCCATATTCACGCAAGAACAAGAGAGAGAGATCATAAACATGGTTTTGGCCAATAATGTTATCAGGCTCAGAGAAATTCAAGCCAACATTATCGGTGACCATGCCATTTTCAATAATGTCCATCAGGTCTCTCAGTCAACACTGGCACGCATCCTGAAAAGACATCAGGTTCAAATGAAACAACTTTATCGAGTGCCTTTTGAGCGGAATTCAGAGAGGGTCAAACAGCTGCGGCATGAGTATGTGGAGGTATGTATTGTTCACTTTAACACTGTGATGCATACATTTACTGTATACTAGATCTATGCTGAACTACACAATCTTGTCTTTCACTGTATTTCAGAGAGTTTTACAGATGGATGCTGAGGAAATCCCGCCTGAATTCATATACATAGATGAGGCAGGGTTCAACCTCACAAAAGCAAGATGGAGAGGCAGTAATATAATTGGCCACAGGGCTATAATCAATGTCCCAGGGCAACGTGGGGGTAACATCACCCTTTGCGCTGCCATTACACAGAATGGGGTCTTCCTCCCTCATGTCAATATGGGCCCTTACAACACACCTCACATTCTCACATTTTTGGACCGATTGCACAACATCATCACAGCAGTAAACCAAACGCACCAGATGCAATACATTGTCATCTGGGACAAATGTGTCATTCCACCACTCTGCTCTGGTCCAGAACTGGTTTCAACACCATCCACAGTTTACAGTACTATACCTTCCACCATACTCTCCGTTTCTAAACCCAATCGAAGAGTTTTTCTCGGCATGGCGGTGGAGGGTTTACGATCTCCGGCCCCAGGCTCAGGTACCCCTCATTCAGGCCATGGAGGAGGCCTGTGACCAAATCGACGCCGCAGCTGTGCAAGGACGGATTTGACATTCAAGACGGTTCTTCCCACGTTGTCTTGCCAATGAGGATATCGCCTGTGATGTTGATGACATTCTCTGGCCAGATCCAGCTAGGCGAAGAGATAATGTGTAGTATTTTCTGTTTTTTTCCGAATTTGTATTTCATTTTTATTTTTTACTGTAATTGTAACCTGTACTGGATACAGTATTTTATGTTTGTCTGATATTTGCTGAGCTTACAGTGTTATGCACACTACTGTAGTAGCATGAAAACTGGAACATGTTTTGTTGTGATTCTCCATGTTGACATGTTGACTGATTTGGGTATATGGAGAGAAATACATTATATTTTCATCAGTCTGCAGCATTGGTCTTGTGTCGTGTTTGGTGAATTTATTGTATATTTGCACTTTCTCTGTGTACTTCACTTACAGTACTCTATTACTCTATCTACACTGAGAAGTAGAATTGCTAAAAGTGTTTTAGGTTAGCAACAGCAGTGTGTAACTGGTTCAAACAGAATTAAGTCATATGAAACGTGTGTGTTTCATATGGTAACAAAATACAGTCGTATGAAAAAGTTTAGGCACCCCTCTGAGGCTGCTTAATAATTTACTCTGTCTTCACAGAAAATGATCACAGTGGCATGCCATTCATTTTCTAATAAAAGCTGAGTACTGGGGTGTTTTCCAGACACAGATTTTTAGTGTAGCAATATTAAGTTGTATGAAATTAAATCAAACGTGAAAAATAGGCTGTGCAAAAATGTGGGCACCCTTGTCATTTTGTTGATTTGAATACCTGTAACTACTTAACACTGATTACTTGGAACACAAAATTGGTTTGATGAGCTCATTAAGCCTTGAACTTCATAGACAGGTGCATCCAATCATGAGAAAAGGTATTTAAGGTGGCCAATTGCAAGTTGTTCTTCTCTTTGACTCTCCTCTGAAGAGTGGCAACATGGGGGCCTCAAAACAACTCTCAAATGACCTGAAAACAAAGATTGTTCAGCATTATGGTTTAGGGAAGGCTACAAAAGCTATCTCAGAGATTTCAGCTGTCAGTTTCACTGTGAGGAACATAGTGAGGAAATGGAAGGCCACAGGCACAGTTCTTGTTAAGGCCAGAAGTGGCAGGCCAAGAAGAATATCGGAGAGGCAAAGGCGAAGGGTGGTGAGAATGGTCAAATACAACCCACAGACCACCTCCAAAGACCTACAAGGTCATCTTGCTGCAGATGGTGTCACTGTGCATCGTTCAACAATACAGCTCACTTTGCACAAGGAAAAGCTGTACGGGAGAGTGATGCTGAAGAAGCCTTTTTCTGCGCACACGCCACAAACAGAGTCGCTTGAGGTATGCAAAAGCACATTTGGACAAGCCAGCTTCATTTTGGAATAAGGTGCTGTGGACTGATGAAACAAAGATTGAGTTATTTGGTCATAACAAGGGGCATTATGCATGGCGGCGAAAGAACACAGCATTCCAAGAAAAACACTTGCTACCCACAGTAAAATTTGGTCGGGGTTCCATCATGCTGTGGGGCTGTGTGGCCAGTGCCGGTACTGGGAATCTTGTTAAAGTTGAGGGTCGCATGGATTCCACTCTATATCAGCGGATTCTTGAGAATAATATTCAAGAATCTGTCACAGAGTTGAAGTTACGCCGGGCTGGATATTTCAACAAGACAACGACCCAAAACACTGCTCAAAATCTACTCAGGCATTCATGCAGAGGAACAAGTACAATGTTCTGGAATTGCCATCCCAGTCCCCAGACTTGAATATCATTGAAAATCTGTGGGATGATTTGAAGCGGACTGTCCATGCTCGGCAACCATCAAACCTAACTGAACTGGAGATGTTTTGTAAGCAGGAATGGTCCAAAATACCTCCATCCAGGATCCAGACACTCATTAGAGGCTATAGGAAGCGTCTAGAGGCTGTTATTTTTGCAAAAGGAGGCTCTACTAAATATTGATGTGATTTTTCTGTTGGGGTGCCCAAATTTATGCACCTGTCTAATTTTGTTTTGATGCATACTGCACATTTTCTGTTAATCCAATAAACCTAATTTCACTACTGAAATATTACTGTGTCCATCAGTTATTTGATAGATCAAAATGAAGTTACGGATCCAAACACCCAATGATTTATAAATGAAAATAATGGAAATTGTCAGGGGTGCACAAACTTTTTCATAGGACTGTATGTTTTTTATAAATTAGTGTGAAGTTTCATTTTGCAAAGGATCTGAGGTGTTCTGCTAATTGGGTGTGTGGTTGTGCTAATTGTGTGTAGTGTTTTGAAAAACCGGGCACTTCAAAATCGTGGTTAAGCAATCGAAAAAAACTGTAAACTTGAGTCACTTCCCCTGAAGTAGCCTATATATTTTACTCGGAAACCTTTTTGCGGTGAAACTCGGCTGAACTCTTAGTACAGTATGGCTGTCGATGATCTTATTCGTGGCGCGCTAGACAATCTCAAAGCCGAAAATGTGGATATATTTAAGCGCAAACTGAGTACACTATACAAAATCGGCTATGGTCTGATTGAAAAGGAGTCGAATATAGCTATTACGCGAAGGATAATTGACAAGTTCGGGAAAAAGAACGCCATTGCGCGCACCGCCGACGTGTTAAGAGAGATTGGCCTAAAAGGTGAAGCGGAGGAGTTAGAAGATGGATATGCTGGTAAGTAATTAAAGGTAGGAATGGAAAATACAGCAATGGCTTTATCTTTATGATTTTTCACATTTACGATAAAGAAATATGTAGCCTGACTTTCAGCACTTTTTCTGTTTTATGAGCGCGAACAACTTGATTCTTCTAAAATGTATCTAAACCAGCCTTTAATACACTGGTAACCTATATATTTCAGTGTAATGTATATATCTGTATGTGCAATAAATGTTTTCAGTTTTAAAAAACCCCAGCGTAAACGATGTCCCGCTCTGTCTTAGGTCAGGGAGGAGCGAGCGCGGCTGGGACTGGAGGAGGAGCGAGCGCGGCTGGGACTGGAGGAGGAGCGAGCGCGGCTGGGACGGGGGACACCGGAGGAAGCGCCTCGGGCTCCAGCTCCACACAGATGGAGGGTAAGGGGTGAAAACAAATCCGCATGTGTAGAACTTCACTGAAACACTTCCGATGTCAGACCGACTATTTAACTTTATTTCCAGAACATTCCCACGTCCCATTGACCTGGGCACATGATCATTACATTACATTACATTACATTACATTACATTACAGGCATTTGGCAGACGCTCTTATCCAGAGTGACGTACAACAAAGTGTTAACCGTAGTCAAGAACAGTTTAGCTGAAAGCCACCCTAGTGGGAAGTACAGTTCCTGGTTGCTAGGAGCAACCACATAGTTAAACTAGGACCCTGTAGGTAAATCCGTAGCCACAATTCAAAGGTAGCAATAAGGCAATCAATGCAGAAAATAATGCCTAAGCCTAATACAATACATAAACAAGTAGAGGTGTAAAACTAAGCAACTATGTCCCTAAGTTAACAAAAAAACGGACTACGGGAGAGGTGCACCCTGAAGAGGTGAGTCTTCAGTCGTCGCTGAAGGTGGCCAGGGTCTTAGCTGTTCTGACTTCCACAGGAAGGTCATTCCAGCATCGTGGAGCCAGAACCGACAGGAGACGTGACCGGGAAGCGCAGGTGCGGAGGGGGAGGTGCTAGGCGTCTGAGGTACCAGAACGGAGTGGTCTGGCAGGTGTGTAGGGTTTGAAGATCTTGAGGAGGTATGTTGGGGCTGATCCCTTGACTGCCTGTTATGCTAGGACCAATGTCTTGAATTTGATGCGAGCTATAACAGGCAGCCAGTGGAGGGTAGTGAGCAGGGGGTGACATGGGAGTGTCGAGGAAGGTTGTAGATCAGACGGGCCGCAGCGTTCTGGATGAGTTGCAGGGTCTGATAGCAGATGCGGGAAGGCCAGCCAGGAGCGAGTTGCAGTAGTCCAAGCGGGACAGTACCATTGCTTGGACCAGGAGCTGGGTAGAGTACGTGGTAAGGAAGGGACGGATCCTCCTGATGTTATACAGGAAGAATCTGCACGCCCGGCTTACCGCTGCAATGTTCATTGATAGGGACAGCCTGTTGTCCATCACCACACCGAGATTATTCGCGCAGGGTGATGATGTCACCAAGGTGTCACCTAGAGAAATGGAGAGATCAAGGTGGGGAGAGTTTAGGGCAGGAATGAAGATTAGTTCTGTTCATGATCACAATTAATTCTGTCATAGTGACAATTTGGAAGATCTCGTCAACCACACACTCAGGCATACACTCCGAGAGCACCTCCACTTATCAACTCTAAACCTTTAATAAAATTAACAACAATAATAAATGCCCAGCAGCTTTTCCAAATTCAGTGTCTGTCTTAAGAAAACCCCAGTGCACGATCTAGCGGATGATTTAGAAAGACAGATACATGCTGGTAAGTAATTAAAAGTAGGTCATAAAAAAGCGTCGCTTTATGTTTCTGATTTGTCTCCTTTAAGAGAAAGAAGTGTGTTGCATAACTGATTTTCAGTTTCAGTGGACCCTTATGATCCGGCCTTTTTTATATATAGTTTAAACCATCAAGAAAAGTTTTAAAACTCGTATTCCCTCCGTCAGATGTGTACACGAGCGTATGTCACAAAGCACATGTGGCCTGATGGTGATCATTTTGGAGGAGTTTAGATTCTCAAGCGCTTGTACCAAGTTGTAGATTATTTTCTTTAAAAGAGACAACTCAAATACGTCACCAGCGCACATGATGGCCCGCTCTGTTTCAGATCCCGGAAATGTGGTGGGGAGAAGAAGTGAGAGCTGGCCTCCGGTGTGCAGTGGCGATTTCAGGGTTTTAAAACAGGGGGTGCAATGGGCATAAATCATTTTCTTTTAAATGTTTTTTGACATTGATTTTAAAATTGTAATATTTTCATCCCAACAGTAGGGGCTGCAAATTCGC
This sequence comes from Aldrovandia affinis, assembly GCA_029706075.1. Taxonomy (NCBI): domain Eukaryota; kingdom Metazoa; phylum Chordata; class Actinopteri; order Notacanthiformes; family Halosauridae; genus Aldrovandia; species Aldrovandia affinis. Next base: position 14,315 of record JAINUG010001325.1, on the reverse strand, counting down.
CCCCTGCACCTGCGGTAAAATGGCCACTGCCGGTGTGGAAGCTTAAACCACAGTGTATCGCCACTTCCACCACTGACTCAGAGCTTTATTCAGATTACAAAGACTATGGTCAGTGTGACGAAGCACCCGTCACTAGTGAGCAGCAAGGTCAAACACACACCGCACCCACACAGACACACACAGCGCTTTCTCAGATGGATGCGCACGAACAACTTGATTCTTCCAAAATGTATCTAAACCAGCCTTTAATACACTGGTAACCTATATATTTCAGTGTAATATATATCTGTATGTGCAGTAAATGTTTTCAGTTTTTAAAAAACCCAGTGCAAACGATGTCCCGCTCTGTCTTAGGTCAGGGAATATTGAGCTGGGGCTGGAAGAGGAACACCAGAGGAAGCGCCTTGGAGGGTAAGGGGTGAAAAACAAATCCGCATGTGTAGAACTTCGCTGAAACTCTTCCGAAGTCAGACCGACTATTTAACTTTATTAACTCTATTTATCTAAACCAGGTCAGTGTGACGAAGCACCCGTCACTAGTGAGCAGCAAGGTCAAACACACACCGCACCCACACAGACACACACAGCGCTTTCTCAGATGGATGCGCACGAACAACTTGATTCTTCCAAAATGTTTCTAAACCAGCCTTTAATACACTGGTAACCTATATATTTCAGTGTAATATATATGTATATATATCTGTATGTGCAGTAAATGTTTTCAGTTTTAAAACCCCCAGCGTAAACGATGTCCCGCTCTATTTTAGGTCAGGGAGGAGCGAGCTTGGACTTCTTGACGTATCGCACCGGAAGACGCGCCTCTATGGGTGCTAGTATGGGCTCCAGGTCCACACAGATGGAGGGTAAGGGGTGAAAACAAATCCACATGTGTAGAACTTCACTGAAACTCTTCCGAAGTCAGACCGACTATTTAACTTTATTTCCAGAACATTCCCACGTCCCATGGACCTGGGCACATGATCACAATGAATTCTGTCATAGTGACAATTTGGAAGATCTCATCAACCACACACTCAGGCGTACACTCCGAGAGCACCTCCACTTATCAACTCTAAACCTTTAAGAAAATTAACAACAATAATAAATGCCCAGCAGCTTTTCCAAATTCAGTGTCTGTTTTAAGAAAATCCCAGTGCACGATCTAGCGGATGATTTAGAAAGACAGATACATGCTGGTAAGTAATTAAAAGTAGGTCATAAAAAAGTGTTGCTTTATGTTTCCGATTTATCTAATTTAAGAGAACGAAGGGTGTTGCATAACTTAGAGGGTTTTCAGTTTCAGTGGACCCTTATGATCCGGCCTTTCTTATATATAGTTTAAACCATCAAGAAAAGTTTTAAAACTCATATTCCCTCCGTCAGATGTGTACACGAGCGTATGTCACAAAGCACATGTGGCCTGATGGTGATAATTTTGAAGGAGTTTAGATTCTCAAGCGCTTGTACCAAGTTGTAGATTATTTTCTTTAAAAGAGACAACTCAAATACGTCACCAGCGCACATGATGGCCCGCTCTGTTTCAGATCCCGGAGAGGTGGTGGGGAGAAGAAGTGAGAGCTGGCCTCCGGTGTGCAGTGGCGATTTTAGGGTTTTAAAACAGGGGGTGCAATGGGCAGAAATCATTTTCTTTTAAATGTTTTTTGACATTGATTTTAAAATTGTAATATTTTCATCCCAACAGTAGGGGGTGCAAATGCACCCATGGTAAAATGGCCACTGCCGGTGTGGAAACTTAAACCACAGTGTATCGCCACTTCCACCACTGACTCAGACTTTTATTCAGATTAGAAAGACTATGGTCAGTGTGACGAAGCACCCGTCACTAGTGAGCAGCAAGGTCAAACACACACCGCACCCACACAGACACACACAGCGCTTTCTCAGATGGATGCGCGCGAACAACTTGATTCTTCCAAAATGTATCTAAACCAGCCTTTAAAACTCGTATTCCCTCCGTCAGAGCAGTAGGAATTACAGGTGGCATTTTAGAGTGGGTTCGGAACTGGTTACTGGATAGAACACAAAGGGTAGTAATAGGCGGGATCTTATCCGAGGAGGGTATAGTGGGAAGTGGAGTTCCGCAGGGATCGGTGCTGGGACCACTGCTCTTTATCATCTACATAAATGACATTGATATGGACATTGAAAGTACATTAGTTAAATTTGCAGATGATACAAAACTGGGAGGCTTAGCAAATAGTCAGGAATCTACTAAAGTAATCCAAGACGATCTGAATAGAATCCAGAAATGGGCAGAAACCTGGCAAATGAAATTTAATATAACTAAATGTAAAGTTCTACATGTGGGGAATAAAAACATAGGACAGGATTATTTTATGGGAGGTAGAAAACTAGAATGTGCACACGTAGAAAAAGACCTAGGAGTCCTAGTTGATCAAAGCTTGTCAGGGACTGGTCAAATGCGGTAGCAGTTAAAAAAAGCCAACAGGATGCTGGGATACATAGCCAAGAGTATAGAGTACACATCGAAGGAGATCATACGCACCCTATACAATGCACTTGTTAGGCCACACTTGGAATATTGTGTGCAGTTCTGGGGACCGCATTACAAAAAAGATATAGATGCGCTGGAAAAGGTCCAAAGACGGGCAACCAGACTGATTCCAGGCATAAAAGACAAGTGTTATGAGGAAAGGCTAGAGATGCTTGGACTGTTCAAGCTTAGTAAAAGGAGACTTAGGGGAGATTTGATTGAGGCTTTTAAATTTATTAAAGGAATTAACAAAGTGAATTTTAGGAAATTATTCAAGTTGAGTTCGGTTAGCAGAACGAGGGGGCATAAATGGAAACTGACAAAGGTAAAATTTCACACGGACACTAGGAAATATTTTTTCACACAGAGAGTGATCAATGCGTGGAATAGCTTGCCTGGACATGTAGTAGAGGCTGAGACACTAGGGGTATTCAAGGCTAGGCTCGATCCAGTGTTAGACACTCTAGCCTTTGGATAAACTAAGCATGTGAGCAGATTAGTGGTAGGAACGGCGAGCAGTGTTGGGCTGAATGGCCTGTTCTCGTCTCCCCCTTATGTTATGTTATGTAGATGTGTACACGAGCGTATGTCACAAAGCACATGTGACCTGATGGTGATAATTTTTTCACGTATTATTTTTAGTCATTTTTCTTCTATGCCTTTTTGTGTTTCAGGATTTGGGCCTGTCATCAGCCGGCTTGGCCGTATAAAGGGCCACAGGGTGAGAGGGGAAATTTATTAATTAATTTTATTGTTATTATAATTTTTATATATAAAATAATATATGTAAAAACATATCTATGTTTGTGACACAGGAAATACATAGCTTAAGCTCATGGCGTTTTTGAAAGTTGACGTTATAGGAAGTAGGAAGTAGCGATCCCTATGCTGCTCACGTGCAGACAGTCTGCAGGTGCAACCCGTAGCCAAGCCTGACTGCATGGTGAAATGGCAAGCAACAGCAGAGATCGAGACAAATTTAGAAAGTATGAGTCGGGAGCGAAAAAAAGAATCAAGATAAAGAAAAGAGGAGAAATAAATGCCAGCTTGAAAGGTTCCTTGGATCGATTCGTAAAGAAAAACGCAGTTGAAGAAGAGGACAACGATAACGAGGAAGAGTAAAACGGCGCTGAAGTCATCTTAGCTGAGGAGGGGGGTGCTGGTATCAGCTTAGCTGAGGGGGCTAGTGCTGCTGACGAGGACAAACATGCTAACGCAGACCCAAACCCGAACCGTGAGTCAAGTGCACCCAAAGGAGCTGACCTATTGACTATTACAATATTTTAATTCAATGGGCAGAGTAATGGCATATTAATTATTCCATCGGTTTGCTATGGCTGGTTTGTGCGTCTTGTGGTCTGAGTTGTTCCGCTGGCTGTTTAGGCCCACTATGCAAAGGAGACATGTGCTTTTTATGCAATTCACGAGGCTATTCGTTGTCTTATTTCTGTATTTATGTAGGCCTAGTGTCGTGATGACTGCATGTGTTCACTGAAGGACTAAACAAAAAAAGAAATGCTATTTTATTTAGTAAAAATAGTTTACTCTTGTGATCAAAATATTGATATGAGACAGAATTCTGAGGCTGTTCTGTAGTAGTGTTACTGTGACCAACAAAATAACAAAACATTGGGGTTGGCAATGATCGTTAACAGCTGGGCCCCACGTGGGTTTACTCGCCCACCCCTTGAGACGGCCCTGTCCTTCAGGATTGGGTTAGTTTATTAGGCGAGTGAGAGTGAGTAACACTTAAACCGTGTTCTGCACTGCCCCCATGTGGTAGATTATAGAACTACAGTATGCTCTTGCAAACTGACATTTCCCCAATGTTGGACGATTTTATGTTGTTTAAAATATACAAGATAAAAAAAGAAAAAAATAATTAACACAACACACTCCCTTAAAAAGGAGCCACGAAAGCAGCTGTGGGGATCGGTAGAAACAGAAGGTATGGCGACAGGAAGCACTGGATTTCCGCTGTCTGCCATGAGAAATTACAACAGAGTCCTGTCTCCTGCAGGTGAGTATTTTAACTAGGTTCATTCAAGACCCGGTCATGCCTCCACCAATCTTGTAGCATTGTGATTCTCAATATGACTGAGTGACAGTCTCCCTGCGTCTTCAGGTTTTGGGGGAAGACGGTGTGACAACTGTGAAACACTGATGGTGAGTAACTGTCACCATTATTATAATTATTATCATAAGCAGAGGTGCAGTAGAGCAGAGGCGCATTCATTGTGATTATTGTGAGCAACTATGGCAGTAGAATTACCTGTCTTTTCTATCTGTGATATATACAGTAGTATCAGTATTATTGTAGCTAAAACACTTGATGAAGTAGTTCACGACTGAGTAACCGATGTGAGAAGAATTCACTCTGAGCTATTGACGGCTCACTGCTGAACACGAGTCCGGTTTTGGGTTTTGTAATCTCTCAATCCTGTTAAATCCTTTCTTTTACGACCACGTTGATGCACGAGCTCACTTACCCAAACTCATGTCCCAAAGAGCGGACCTCATACATGCAACACTATGGATCGCATTACTGTGCAGTAACACAGTATTTTATGTTTATTGTGTCCGTAACAAATATCAGCAATAACTCTACTGTCATATATATATAATATTACTGTCAGCTGCTCTGATTGGTGTCTTATTGTGTAGGATTCCACCCAATGGGCTCTGGTTGAACCCTATACATTCACAAAGAAAGGAATCTTTTTTTACAGGTCAGAATCTACTCCAACACATCTAAACTGTGCTTTCTGTGGAACTCATTCTCAGTCTATTCTTCACCTTCTTCTTCACCTTTGACCCTGACATGCACACTTCTTCTCACAAAAACATAACTTTAAGTCCAGAAAATCAATGAGAAATATTTGTGTCATCTTTCTCAGGAGTCGACAACATTTCTCCCTGATACGATAAGCATACGCACTCCAAAAAAGGCTTAGCATAAGGTGCCGAGTCAAAGTGGCATATAATACTAGAAAGAACGAGACTCGCACACTTAAAAGATGCTCCAAAAATAAAGTGTAAAGGTTTATTTATCCGTGCAGATTGGTTAACATTTCGACCCTTAGGTCTTCATCAGAACACAAAGCATTATTAACATTCCCCTTGCCCATCGCCTGCAGTTACTCCCTCACTACAAGAAAGACATAGAAGCTCCTGGAAAAAGTACAAAGAAGGGCAACTAAATTGATACCTGGTATGAAAGGTAAAAGTTACAAAGAAAGACTTAAGATGCTCAATCTATTCAAGCTCAGCAAACAGAGATTTAAGAGGGATTTGATTCCTAAGTTTTTTAATTCCTGAAAGGGATTGACAAAGTGAACTGCCAAAGATTTTTTAAGATAAGAGGACACAGGTGGAAATTAAATAAATATATATTTTTATTACACAGAGGTGTCAGTGCCAGGAACAGCTTGCCAGGTCAGATAGTTGAGGCAGAAACACTTGGAGGTATTCAAGTCCAGGCTTTATGCAGTGCTGGATATTCTTTAGATTAGGACATGGTGAGCCTGGATGGGCCCAATGGCCCATTCTCATCATTAAGTATTCTTATGTTCTTATGTTCTTTCTAATTCCTTCTGTTGTCCAACTCCCCTCTCCCCCCCCCCCCCTCCTCCCCTCTCTGACTCCATCTCCTGCTCCCTCTCTCAGGTTCACCTGCCGCCCTGGGCATTACGAGTGCTCGGAGTCGGGTTTGCGCTGGGTGTGTGAGGCTGAGGTGACCCTGCAGTATCGCTACGGGTCGTGGGAGGACCATAAAAGCCTGCAGCACAGTTTACATTTTACAGAGGGTGGCCCACTACTGGACATCACTGTTACTGCAGGTCAACTGACGGAGATTCATCTGCCTCATTTCATCTGCCTGGGTGATGACCTTAAAATGTTAATGTTCATATTTAGACCGGATTATTAATTTCTCAACTATTTAAGCTTTAAAATCCTCTTGAATAATATGAAGTTTTTAAGAGGTGGATAGCCTATTTTTCACATCAAAATCTATTGCTATGGTGTTGCTGGGTGGCTCTTCCTGTTGAGACACTGTTCTAGTGGCCAGATTGTACTTGTCTTCTTGCCCACCAGCGACCCCTGCTGGTCAATAGAGCACCCACGGTCTAAAAGTCACAGTCAAAGTTGCACTTGAAGTGTCTTCCTCCGGCTCACGTCTGTGCAAAAATAAACTTGTGAACTGCGTGAGTGAAAAGAAGCGGCTGCTGACATCACGTGTTTGTGAGGAGATCGCGTGCTCGTCTGCGCTCTTCAGAATTGACAGCGGAGGTTACAGGGGTCAGGAGAAGTGATTGGGTGCACTCCAAATTGGGAGAAAAAGGGAAAAAGCACACAATAAACATCCATTGCTATGCCAAGTGCCAAAAATGTAATATGTCGATTATTATGCATGATCTAACCCCTTTGCTGTGTGTGTGTGTGTGTCTGCATTTGTGTGTGTATGTGTGTGTTTGTGCGTGTGTGTGTGTGTGTGTGTGTGTGTGTGTGAGTGTGTGTCTGTAGGCCCTGGCTCCTTGCTCTGGAACAAGGTGAAGGTGATCCATGTGAAAGAGAGTGGGGCAACTTTCGAGACCGTGAGCAAGGTGACCCGTTTCCATGTCAGGATCCTGCGGCCGACCTTCTCTCCCATGGGAGTGGTTCTCAAACACATCGATGGCTTAATGCAGAGGGTCGAGGAGTTCGACTTGAGAGTACACTCCTACCTGCTGCTCTTCCACTGCCCCGTAAATGCATACCTCACTCTCCACGTCTACCACGTCCCAAACAGTCAGGCTCTTATAAAGGTGATGGTCACGTTATTATTATACTTTTAATATAAATACCGTCATAATCATTATGTTAATGTTAATGTTGACACTATTACATACATAATACTGTCATTATGTTTGTGATTATGTTCACTTTGTGGGCTGCATATTTGTATTACGTAACGTAAATGTAGTTATAGTATATTTCCACTTACTTATATTTCTCTGTCCATTTGTCTGCTCGTCTTTTACAGGCAGTGGAAGAAAAAGAGAAGGAAGCGGGTTCTGTACGGATCCACAAGCCGCATGAACCAAAGACCTCCCTCAAGCTGAAGAGTAGCTACAACCTGAGAGCTTCCTGTACTGCCGCCATCACCCCAAAGGTGGGTCCGGGGTGTGTGTGTGTGTGTGTGTGTGTGTGTGTGTGTGTGTGTGTGTGTGAGTGTGAGTGTGTTTTTTTCCACACACACATTCACACTCTCACTCTCACACACACTCACACACACACTCACACACACACACACTCACACACACAAACACACTCACACACACTCACACTCTCACACACACTCACTCTCTCACACACACACACACACACTCACACTCATACACTCACACACACTCACACACACACTCACACACACACTCACACACACATTCACACACACATTCACACTCTCACTCTCACACACACTCACAGACACTCACACTCACACACACATAAATAGAAATAATAATGACAATAACAATTATTTATTTTTTCCGATTTATTTTGATCTTCGCCTCCTCCGAGACGGAACTTGCACACCCACTTTCTGGAGACACCCTTACACGCTTCTCATCAAGTTCTTGCCGGCTCACCCTCCCCCTTCCCCCTGGGGTGGACAACCAAACGCCGCCCCTGATCGGGGCTCTCGGCCAGGGCTGGTCTGCCACAGTCGGGTTTCAAACCGTGACTGTGATAGGCAGCTCACACTCGTAAAGCACCAGTCAAAATGAGTGCGTTACACCGCTACACTATCGGAGGCCCCATAATAACAATTTCAACAACAATATAAACCAAACTATCGCTGGAATAATGTGATACCGTCTTTACAGTGAAAAGTTGCATTCAGTTCCCTAGTGAGCTCTGCTAGTTTAGCAAGTGAGCTATGGGCTAACTAGCATTGCTAACGAGGATAGTACAACATTTCTGTTCAATCAATCAATCAGTCAGGTTTATTTATATAGCACAGTTTCGTACAGATTAATGCAATTCAAAGTGCTTTACATTAATAAACTAAACTAAACTCATATACTAAACTCACTCAAACTAAACTATCTGGTTATACCTGGTCAGTGTTTAGTTAACTCCTATAACACGGCACGACGCCACAGGGCGGTATGGACCTCGCTACCTGTCTTCTCATGTCATTTTCTCCATGATTCACAAAGTAAGAAAGTTCGAAAGTAGGGAGATTCCATTTTTACACACACCAGTTTGGCACAAGTTTTGTTTTCACCTGGGTGCGTGTCCCATTTGGTGTAGTTGTGCTGACTGAGCGGGCCCCAAATCTCACTCCTATATACGCTGTGACTCTGTACGTACTGTGACAAACCCCGGGGAGTGTGGAGTTGTCACGAAACCAAGCCAGATAATTAATGAGATTCACAACCAAAGGAATGAAATAATCACTGGTATTTTATTATATTTTTTGTAACAGGGAAAAGGGGAGAGAGAGTCACTTGGGGTTTTCTGGGAAATCCGTAATCCGTGAGAATCGTCGGGGCTGATAGCTGGGGTCGGTACACAGGCGCAGATTCTCACACGGTCAAGGGCGGGTTTTCCAGTCGGGTTGTCAGACGTTCCAAGTTCGTTGCACAAAGCAGGTTCTCCTATCCAAACAAATGATCAAACACTTAATTTCCACAGCACTGTATTCCTTTCGTATTTCTCTGTTTGATTTCCCTTGCGGTACTCTCGCTGGCTGAGTGCCGCGCCTCTTTTTGTAGCATGGTCACTCAGCCCCGTGATTCCTTTCAGGTGCGCTGAGATTCTCCCCCAGTGCAGCTCGTTGAGCAGGAAGCCCTAATATGGGCATGGGGTGGAGCCAGCGTGCTGCCACATACCTGCCCTCTATAACCATTCCCCTCACTACTCCCTCCCGGCTGCCACAGTACGTACTTACCTACCCCTTTCTCTCTCTCTCTCTCTCTCTCTCACTCTCTCAGAGTTTAAAACTGAAAAATGGAAACCCAACTTCAAACTTCTTTGAGGTTTATGTGAAACCAGTGGAGGTTATGAAACACGCGGAGACTGAAATCATCATAAAGCTGATCTATGAGAAAGACACCATGTGGGATACACCCATACGTAGAGGTCAGTTCCACTGGAACATCCTACTGACAAGAGCATTACACTGTATCATACTGACACACTGAGTATCATACTGACACACTGAGTATCATACTGACACACTGAGTATCATACTGACACACTCTCATACTGACACACTGAGTATCATATTGACACACTGAGTGTCATACTGACACACTGAGTATCATACTGACACACTGTCTCATACTGGCACACTGAGTATCATACTGACACACTGAGTATCATACTGACACACTGAGTATCAAACTGACACACTGTCTCATACTGACACATTGAGTGTCATGCTGACAGACTGTCTTGTACTGACACTCATGACAGTAAGATCTTATATGTGCCTAACTGTGAAACTCCCGTCTAACATTATTATCCATTTCAGGAGATTATCCCTTCAGGGAAGAACATCATCAGGGTAAGAATAGAAATACATCTGTTCTGGAGTCTTTTTCTCACTTTTCAATGATCTTACAATATATTACCCACTCTAGTAGTAATATCCACTCTGAGATGATTAATGGTATATGTTTTCCTCCTCTGCCCCCCCCCCCCACACACACACTCACACACACACACACACACACACGTACAAACACATATACACACACACACACACACACACACACACACACACGTACAAACACATATACACACACACACACACACACGTATAAACACACACACTCACACACTCACACACAGATAAACACACACACTCACACACACACACGTATAAACACATATATACAGTCACACACAGTATAAACACACAGACACACGCACACACACACACACAAACACATATACACACACACGTACAGTATAAACACACACACACACACACGGATAAAATCACACTCACACACACACACACATGTATAAACACATATACACAGTCACACACACACACACGTATAAACACACACACACGTAAAGTATAAACACACACACACACACGCACACACACACACACCTGCTGGTCTGACCAGAACTGAAACACAGCCACCCATGAGCCCCTCCCACCTCTGTGATGTAAACTTGAGTCACTTCCCCTGAAGTAGCCTATATATTCTCACAAAGGCGTAGGCTACACTGACTTCTTTGCCCAGAAACGCGGCTAAACTTTTAGTACAGTATGGCTGTTGATGATCTTATTCTTGGCGTGCTAGACAATCTCTCTGCTGAAAATGTGGATAAATTTAAGCACAAACTGAGTAAACTACACAATATCGACTATGGTCTGATTAAAAAGGAGTCGAACATAGCTATTACGGGAAGGATAATTAACAAGTTCGGGAAAAAGAACGCCATTGCGTGCACCACCGAGGTGTTAAGAGAGATTGGCCTACAAGATGAAGCGGACGAGTTAGAAGAGGCATATGCTGGTAAGTAATTAAAGATAGGTATGGGAAATACAACAATGGCTTTATCTTTATGATTTTTCTCATTTACGTGAAATAAATATGTAGCCTGCCTTTCAGCACTTTAAGTTTCTGTTCTATGCACGCGAACAACTTGATTCTTCCAAAATGTGTCTAAACCAGCCTTTAATACACTGGTAACCTATATATTTCAGTGTAATATATATATATATCTGTATGTGCAGTAAATGTTTTCAGTTTTTTAAAACCCAGTGCAAACGATGTCCCGCTCTGTTTTAGGTCAGGGAGGAGCGAGCTGGGACGAGAGGAGACGTATGGCTCGGACGAGGAGATCTACGAATGCCTTCCACCTGAATCTCCGTCAGAAGAGGATGCAGCCGGCGGCGCGGCCGTATGATGGGACTCACGGTGAGAGGGGGAATTAATTAATTAATTTGATTGTTATTATAATTTTAATATATAAAATAATATATGTAAAAACATATGTACAGTGGGGAAAATAAGTATTTCACCCCCTGCTGATTTTGTGAGTTTGCCCCCTTACAAAGAAAGGAACGGTCTATAATTTTCATGGTAGGTTCATCTTAACAGTGAGAGACAGAATATTTTTTAAAAATCCCAGAAAATTACATTATATGAATTTTAAACATTTATTTGTGTTTTATTGAGGAAAATAAGTATTTCACCCCTAGCAAAACATGACTCAGTACTTGGTGGAGAAACCCTTGTTGGCAAGCACAGCGGTTAGACGTTTCTTGTAGTTGGTCACCAAGTTTGCGCAGATCCCAGGAGGGATTTTGGCCCACTCCTCTTTGCAGATCCTCTCCAAATCCTTAGAAATCCATTTTCAGTGTCCTGGCTGAGGGAAGGAGGTTCTCACCCAAGATTTCCCGGTACATGGCCCCATTCATCCTCCCCTCGATCCGGTGAAGTCGTCCTGTGCCCTTAGCAGAGAAACAGCCCCAAAGCATAATGTTTCCACCGCCATGCTTGACGGTGGGGATGGTGTTCTTGGCGTCCAAGGCAGCTTTTTTCTTCCTCCAAACACGGCGAGTCGAGTTGATGCCAAAGAGCTCGATTTTAGTCTCATCTGACCACAGCACTTTCTCCCAAGCCTCCTCTGAATCATCCAGGTGCTCATTGGCAAACTTCAGACGGGCCTGTACATGTGCCTTCTTGAGCAGGGGGACCTTGCGGGCACTACAGGATTTCAATCCATTATGGCGTAGTGTGTTACCAATGGTCATCTTGGTGACTGTGGTCCCAGCTGCCTTGAGATCATCAACAAGCTCCAGCCGTGTAGTTCTGGGTTGTTCCTCACCTTTCTCATGATCAGGTTCACTCCACGAGGTGAGATCTTGCGTGGAGCCCCAGACCGAGGAGATTGATGGTCAATTGGTGTTTCTTCCATTTTCTAATTATCGCACCAACAGTTGACTCCTTCTCACCAAGCTGCTTGCCAATGGTCTTGTAGCCCATTCCAGTCTTGTGCAGGTCTACAATTTTGTCCCTGATGTCCTTAGACAATTCTTTGGTCTTGCCCATTGTGGAGAGGTTGGAATCTGATTCATTGATTGATTCTGTGGACAGTTGTCTTTTATACAGGTAACGAGTACTTAATTAGGAGTACTAATTAAGTAAGAGGACTAATCTGTGTGCCTCCTGGTCACATAACCGGTCTGTGGGAGCCAGAATTCTTGCTGTTTTGCTAGGGGGTGAAATACTTATTTTCCTCAATAAAACACAAATAAATGTTTAAAATTCATATAATGTGATTTTCTGGGATTTTTTTAAATATTCTGTCTCTCACTGTTAAGATGAACCTACCATGAAATGTATAGACCGACCGTTCCGTTCCTTTCTTTGTAAGGGGGCAAACTCACAAAATCAGCAGGGGGTGAAATACTTATTTTCCCCACTGTATGTTTGTGACACAGGGAATACATAGCTTAAGCTCATGGCGTTTTTGAAAGTTGACGTTATAGGAAGTAGGAAGTAGCGATCCCTATGCTGCTCACGTGCAGACAGTCTGCTGGTGCAACCCGTAGCCAAGCCTGACTGCGTGGTAAAATGGCAAGCAACAGCAGAGATCGAGACAAATTTAGAAAGTATGAGTCGGGAGCGAAAAAAAGAATCAAGATAAAGAAAAGAGGAGAAATAAATGCCAGCTTGAAAGGTTCCTTGGATCGATTCGTAAAGAAAAACGCGGTTGAAGAAGAGGACGGCGATAACGAGGAAGAGTAAAACGGCGCTGAAGTCATCTTAGCTGAGGAGGGGGGTGCTGATTTCAGCTTAGCTGAGGGGGCTAGTGCTGCTGACGAGGACAAACATGCTAACGCAGACCCAAACCCGAACCGTGAGTCAAGTGCACCCAAAGGAGCTGACCTATTGACTATTACAATATTTTAATTCAATGGGCAGAGTAATGGTATATTAATTATTCAATCGGTTTGCTATGGCTGGTTTGTGCGTCTTGTGGTCTGAGTTGTTCCGCTGGCTGTTTAGGCCCACTATGCAAAGGAGACATGTGCTTTTTATACAATTCACGAGGCTATTCGTTGTCTTATTTCTGTATTTATGTAGACCTAGTGTCGTGATGACTGCATGTGTTCACTGAAGGACTAAACAAAAAAAGAAATGCTATTTTATTTAGTAAAAATAGTTTACTCTTGTGATCAAAACATTGATATGAGACAGAATTCTGAGGCTGTTCTGTAGTAGTGTTACTGTGACCAACAAAATAACAAAACATTGGGGTTGGCAATGATCGTTAACAGCTGGGCCCCACGTGGGTTTACTCGCCCACCCCTTGAGACGGCCCTGTCCTTCAGGATTGGGTTCGTTTATTAGGCGAGTGAGAGTAACACTTAAACCGTGTTCTGCACTGCCCCCATGTGGTAGATTATAGAACTACAGTATGCTCTTGCAAACTGACATTTCCCCAATGTTGGACGATTTTATGTTGTTTAAAATATACAAGATAAAAAAGGAAAAAAATAATTAACACAACACACTCCCTTAAAAAGGAGCCACGAAAGCAGCTGTGGGCATCGGTAGAAACGGAAGGTATGGCGACAGGAAGCACTGGATTTCCGTGGTCTGCCATGAGAAATTACAACAGAGTCCTGTCTCCTGCAGGTGAGTATTTTAACTAGGTTCATTCAAGACCCGGTCATGCCTCCACCAGACTTGTAGCGTTGTGATTCTCATTATGACTGTGTGACAGACTCCCTGCGTCTTCAGGTTTTGGGGGAGACGGTGTGACAACTGTGAAACAG
>JAINUG010001324.1:0-25008 GCA_029706075.1 Aldrovandia affinis | reverse complement strand
ACAGCATGTTTTTATGTGCTATATCTCCCACCTTACTCCCTTTCGGTTTATGACCACAATGAGCGCATGCCCCTTCTGCATGCAATGGAGCAGGCATGCAGGATATAGCCCCCAAGTCATTCAGACGTGGATATGCCATGCCAGGCGATATATCCCCGCTGCCTGGCCAGGAGAACATTGCCTGCGACTTGAATGAGAGTCTCTGCATTTCGTCTCTCATCACTGTCGGGCCCAGGTAATTATTTCTGTTCTTGCATAAATTGTCTTCCCTGTCAGACCAGTGTTTTCCCCTATGCTATATACTGAAATGTATAGTAACACTGCAAAAATAAAAACATTTTTGTAAATGTATTTGTTTATACCTTACAATTAAATCCGGAAAGTATTCACATCACTTCACTTTTGACACATTTTGTTATGTTACAGTCTTATTCCAAAATGGATTCAATTCTTTTTTTTTCAGAATTCTACACACAATACCCCATAATGAAAAAGTGAAAAAAAGTTTTTAGACATTTTTGCAATTGTATTAAAACTAAAAAAACTAAAATATCACATGTACATATAAGTATTCACGCTGTTTGCTATGACACTCAAAATTGAGCTCAGGTGCATCCTGTTTCCACTGATCATCCTTGAGATGTTTCTAGAACTTCATTGGAGTCCACCTGTGGTAAATTCAATTGATTGGACATGATTTGGAAAGGCACACACCTGTCTATATAAGGTTCCCACAGTTGACAGTGCATGTCAGAGTAAAAACCAAGCCATGAAGTCCTAGGAACTCTCCATAGACCTCCGAGATAGAATTGTGTCTTTATGGTAGTGGCTAGACGGAAGCTACTCCTGAGTGAAAGGCATATGACAGCCCACCTGGAGTTTGCCAAATGGCATTTAAAGGACTCTAAGAGCATCAGGAAAAAGATTATTTGGTCTGATGAGACACAAATTGAACTTTTTGGCCTGAATGCCAAGTGCTACCATAAAGGTCTGATTGATGGAGTGCTGCAGAGATGTTTGTCCTTCTACCAGGTTCTCCCATCGCTGCAGAGGAACTCCTGAAGCTCTCTTAGAGTGGCCATTGGGTTCTTGGTTACCTCTGACCATGGCCCTTCTTGCCCGGTTACTGAGTTTGGCCAGGCGGCCAGCTCTGAAAGGTTGTGGTGGTTCCAAACTCTTCCATTTCACAATGATGGAGCCCACTGTTCTCCTGGGTGCTTTCAATGCTTTAGCAATGTTTTTATACCCTTCCCCAGATCTATGCCTCAACACAATTCTATCTCATTTTACATTTTTACATTTTAAGCATTTAGCAGAGGCTCTTATCCAGAGCGACTTACAAGATGTGCATCAATACATGGTAGGAACAATCACAGTTAGCGCACGAGATCAGTGCAGGAATACAGCAATAGACATCATTGCAGGCATCTGCGTACCATACCTGTAACACCGGGAAGGAAAGGGGTATTTTACAATGTTTACAAAATGTACAATACAGTATAGTGTTGAACAAGTAGACAGTGGTGAAGACAATTTAGCTAGATGGACAGAGATCAGGGTAGTGGAGTCTGAAGAGGTGGGTTTGAGTCTCTTGCGGAAGATTGGAAGTGATTCGCAGTCCTGACCAATTGCGGGAGGTCGTTCCTGCAACGAGGACCAGGACAGAGAAGGGCGAGCCGCGAGGAGCGTTGCCAGGCGCCCGGAGGATGGGGCAGTCAGTCTGCCAGCGGAGGCGGAGCGGAGAGGTCTGGACGGGGGTGTAGGGCGTGATGAGTGACTGGAGGTATGGGGGAGCAGTACCTCTGGCAGCAACAAGCACCAGTGACTTGAATCTGATGATGCGTGCTGCGATGGGGAGCCAGTGCAGAGAGGAGAGTAGAGGGGGGTGGCGTGGGTGAACTTCGGCTGGTTGAACACCAGGCAGCAGCAGCGTTCTGGACTAGTTGCAGTGGCTTGATGGCACAGGCCGGAAGGCCTGCCAGCAAGGAGTTGCAGTAGTCCAGGCGTGAGATCACCAGGGCCTGGACCAGGAGTTGAGTGGCCTCTTGGGTGAGAAACAGTCGGATCCTCCGGATGTTGTGGAGGAGAAGCGGCAGGTCCGAGTGATCGCTACAATATGGCTCGAGAAGCACAGCTGGTTGTCCAGGGTTACCCCAAGACTCCTGGCAGACTGGGACGGAGACACTATGGAGCCTTCCACGGTGATTGATGCATCAATCATCGGGGAGCCACTCGCTGGGAGGAAGAGCAGCTCTGTCTTCCCCAGGTTCAGCTTCAGGTGGTGGGTGGACATCCATGCGGAGATGTCAGCCAGGCATGCAGAGATCCGTGCCGGGACCTGGGTATCAGATGGAGGAAGGAGAGAAACAGTTGAGTGTCATCAGCATAACAGTGATAGGAAAAACCATGAGCAGAAATAGCAACCAAGTGACTTGGTGTGTACAGAGAAAATAGGACAGGGCCTAGCACCAGCCCCTGCGGGACACCGGTAGAGGGTGCGGGGGAGAGAGGGATCCTCTCCAGGCCACCTGGTAGGACCGGTCATCTTGGAGGTCTATGGAGAGTTCCTAGGACTTCATGGCTTGGTTTTTACTCTGACATGCACTGTCAACTGTGGGACCTTATATAGACAGGTGTGTGCCTTTCCAAATCATGTCCAATCAATTGAATTTACCACAGGTGGACTCCAATGAAGTTCTAGAAACATCTCAAGGATGATCAGTGGAAACAGGATGCACCTGAGCCCAATTTTGAGTGTCATAGCAAACGGCGTGAATACTTATGTACATGTGATATTTTAGTTTTGTAGTTTTAATACATTTGAAAAAATTTCAAAAAAACTTGAAAAAAATTAATTTAATCCATTTTGGAATAAGGCTGTAACATAACAAAATGTGGAAAAAGTGAAGCGATGTGAATACTTTCCGGATGCACTGTATATTTGAGAGTAGATAGTGTGTAAAGCTATAACAGACACTCGACAGGTAGGTCGTTTATTGACACTCAACTAGCATAGACCAGCTCCATACATTTGTTGATGGTAGTGTCTAGTACCCAGACTCCCCAGCACTACATAACCTTAGTAACTAGGTAACAACACAACACATTCTATATATAATAACTATCTTCTGCACACATATTGTAAGTTTATAAAGCTGAAATTCCATTAGCTTAGTGGTGGTTTAAGATTTATCACACCAGTGTGTAATTAGTCCTTAGTAGGTGTAGTCATTTCCTGCATGTGTAGCGGCGCTCGGAAGACATGAGTAAAGCATGTGAACATCTGCTGCATAAAGTGATGTCGATAAGAGTACAATTAGTTCCGTTGGCTGGGGAACCTGTCTCTTGTTGCATTGGGATCCTCGGTTCAAAACTTGATGCAGGCAGAACCAACTCCGTTACATATGTAATTTTAAGAGTTTTGAGTGCAATGTTTAATTTTGCAAGAGGTTTGAGTTTTTACTAAGTTGTTTACAGATTGAGTTTTATGTTTATAGTTTTGAGAAAAATAGTTATAGTTTCAGGATATATGTTTAAGCAATTGAGAAAAACTGACTTGCAATCTCACTCACAATCTAATATTAATTATAATTTATGGCTGCTGTCTTACTGGTCAGCACACCAAAAGTGCCAAAGTACCATGGAGTAAACTTGTTTTTCAAGGCAAGGAAACTTTTAAAGTGATGATAGTACATGAGAATCAGCCATAAATTCCCAATCAGTCTTTGTGGTGGGCTGCACTGAACCTAAAATAGAATTAAATATGTTATGTACACACACGGGATACAGACTGATATTGTCTAAAAATCCAATCCCAAGATTGTACACCACTTTTGTCATTCATTCGGTATGCACACTCTCAGCATGATACTGCCACCACCATGCTTCACTGTAGGGTTGGTGTTACGTGGGGCAAAGGCAAATTTGCGTTAAGTTTGAGCCATACATACACTTTGCATATTGGCCACAAAGCACAGACAGAGGCTAATCAACTCATTTCATGGCCGGTTAAGGTAATGTTTTGCACCTGCATTAACTTACAGCTACCAGAGCACAGGGTTTGAATACTTTTGCAAGCAACATTTTTCCTTTTTTAGTATCTATATACTTTTTTAACTTGTTTTTTTAACAAATATGTGAAGTAGGTTGTTTTTATAACAGATATTAGTTTTTAAATGAAAGTGTTATAAATGAAAGGCACTGTAAATTTATATGGTTTTCTACCTTTACCTTTTTATCTTGGAGAGCCCAAGTGCAATCTGGGGTCTTGTTTCACAACCATTTTCACTCTCAGATCGCAAATGATTTTAAAAACGGTATTCCACAAACATTTTGTGCTCGCAAGTCACAAATAAATCTGCGACTGCTTTAGGGTTGTCTCAAAGCTGCAAGTGTGGTGTTTGCGTTTATTGTATGGATAAGTTCAACAATAAATTGAGTAGTTTGTAGTCTTCTTTGTCTTAATGTGTCATTTTTCAGTAACTGTGTGGACACGGCTTAGTGCATTATGGCACAATACTAAAAGTTGTAAGTCTTTTAGGGAACTCGGATTCAGCACCCACACCTAAAAAATGTTTTTTTAATTTTTTTTAATTTTGTGTTTTGTTACCCTAACATTTTTTCTCTTAATAGCGCTAACTCTGTGATCAGAATGAATATAATATGAACAAATACGATGGTATTTTATTTGGAAAATTCGATGCATTTTTGACAATCACATTGTTTTGTTTACAGCATAAAGGCTATTCAATTCAAAAATATATATTTTTTTAAGTGAGAAGTTAAAGGTTATGATCAAAAGCCGAAAAAGACAGGAAATTCAAATGTAAATTAAAACCTTTAATTTCACATACAGTGACATTGGAAAATATTCAGACCCCTTCACTTTTTCCACACTTTGTTGTGTTATAGACTTAATTTAAAATGGATTAAATGTATTTATTTTTTGCCATCAATCTACACACAATACCCCATAATGACAAAGCGACAACATGTTTTTAGAAATTGTTGCAAATGTATAAAAATTCAAAACTGAAATATCTCATTTACATAAGTATTCAGACCATTTGCTATGACACTCCAAATTGAGCTCAGATGCATCTTGTTTCCTTTGATCATCCTTGAGACACACCTATCTATATAAGGTCCCACAGTTCACATTTGTCGGAGCAAAAACCAAGCTGTGAAGTGCAAGGAACTCTCCATAGATCTCCATGATAGAATTGTGTTGAGGCATAGATCTGGGGAAGGGTATAAAAACATGAATACTTCCCGAAGCTACTGTATACTAAATACTTCCCAAGGAATACTGTTTCAAACCAGTTCTCTCCAATAGTATAATGCATGCTCTTCAAGAGGGGTAATAGTGGATTGCTATAAGAATAATATCTAGGTTTGTATTGAATTCTGCCAATGATTGGATTACATACATATTAGATACTATATTGGTTATATATCTGTTTGAATTATAATATAGCATTCCAAAGTAAATAAACACATCCACAATATTTCTTCATAATCATCATTATTTGACACAGAGGTGACCAGTTCATTGATCTGTATAATATTGAACTGGTACTTTCATAAATAACAGGATCATGTTTGCTAAATAAGTGGTACTGATGAATTCTAAAAGGAAATAACTCAGGATAGGCCTACCACTATGTTGAAACAAGACAAAATGCTCAGTCAATGAAGTTTGGTGGTCTGGTAAGAATGGATGTGTATCTTACTTAAAATTAATTATGGGGACATTGTATTTTCAGTGAGCTGAACAGAGAAAAAAATATTTTTGCTTGTGTTAGCCTGAACAATTCTTACATCTGCAAATAAATATGCAGACAAAATTTAATTCATAATACAATATGGACAAAGGACAAAATACTACAAATTGGAATATGTGGAAAAAACTATGCCACCCGGAGTTTGCATGTTTTCCCTGTGCCCGTGTGGGTTTCCTCCAGGTACTTCCACAGTCCAAAGACATGCAGGTTATGCTAATTGGAGAGTCTAAATTGCCCATAGGCATGAGTTTGTGAGTGAATGGTGTATGTGCCCTGCAATGTATTGGTGACCTGTCCAGGGTGTATTCCTGCCTCTCGCCCAATGCATGCTGGCTCCAGCCCCCCTGTGACCCTGACCAGGAATAAACGGTTTAGATAATGAATGAATGAATGAGGAACTATGCCACCCACCACTAAAAAAATATATTTATGCCTGCTTTGTACTACTCTTAAATTTACGCCTCATAACATTGCAATAAAACACTGCAGATAGATGGTTGATGGTCAGATTTGAAGGGCACAAGTGTACCGTCAAGACTTAACTGTCAAATTGTTATATTATAAATACTTAAATACTCTACCTTTGATTATGACTAATTATACATCAGCCAGGGGTAAATTATTATATGAAGTTAATCCCAAACATGTATACCATATATGCAGATTTGGTCAACCAAATTTGGTGCAGATATATCAAAGCATTCAAATTCTACAAGGCTTGTAGACCCAGCATGGCTCACACATCAGGTGGTGGTCTGCGCAAAAGAACATCAGAGGCACCATCATACAGTTGCAAGCCCACTGGGCCTTTTTCCAATGCCGACACTGGCGTTATCGCACAGCTCTCTCCATGGGCATACCTCATTGAACACGCCACAGTCTGTCAGGTCTTCAGGAGAAATGAGCGGAGAAGTTGCTGCATCATTGTAGATTTTCATGGGCTTCAGTGAATCTCTTCTGTGAAACTTTGTCAAAAGCATCTCTGTGTGTATATGAACAGAACCATAACTATCAAATGTCTTCATATGATATGAAGGCAGGGGATCGTTACACCAATGTAATGAATCTCAGTAAAGCTCTTACTGGCAGCCCGTAAAAACATATCACACATTTGCACACTTTTTTGTTATTATTATTATTATTTCATGCTAAAAATAGTAAAAATGGTCAATCTCAAAATCATGTCAGTAAAAACCTAAATTTAAGGATGGCAACCTTGTCATGATATATTCATACAGCATTGTCAGTCATGTGTGCTACATAAGTAAACTTCTACATACAAAAACTGTAAACAAAAATAGTTTATAGGATTATTCCATTTGGATCCAAAACCGAGGGACCTGACCTCACCAGAGAGCCAAAGAAAGATGAAACTTCACAAGCCAAAATGTGTGGAAAATGGAATATATACATAATTTTGATAGAAACGGTAAAAGGTGAATATCTATGATGTAGAAGGAGTCTCCTACAAAATGGGATTTACTTTACAAGTTCTTGTCTACAGTGATTCAGATTTATTCTGACCATATGTGCAAGTAAATACTGTAAATACTGTGTACTGTTGCCCTTTTGCACTTTTTCGTTGAGCATTGCCACTTTTCATTTCACTGCACACCCCGTGTGTGTATGTGACAAATACAAATCTTGAATAAAAATTTTGAATCTTGAATCTTGAAGTAGTTAATAGGGATTTCAGTGTGGCATAGTAGTTAATGAACTGGGCCTATAACCCAAATATTTGATTCACTATTGGGAAACTGCCAGAATACTTGAACCAAAACCCTCAAGCAAATTCAGATATGCAAATGCCTAACAAAAACCAAATGTTATTTAAGTCACCTTGAACATGGGAATTGGTTAAGCAAAAAAACATTCTAACAGTATAAAATATTGTAAAAAAGAAAAAGAAAAGAAAAACAATTCCTGTCTGACTGCACAATAATGCAGACCTTCAACAATAAATTATTCCTCCACATTTAGATGCAGTACTTTCACAGTTCAGCTTCAGCAATGGGAGATAGTCCTGCAGATTTACTGTACCTCAAAGCGGATGATGTTAATGTCATCTTGGTATGAGATCTGGTGGTTCATTATCATTTCTCAGCACTCTATGAAATAAAAAAAATCTGTAAGATTATCATGCACCTTTCTCTTTTATCAGGATCATCATGCAGATACAAAGGATTAAACTAATCACCTGATGGCAGGTGTGGCTTTCCTGTAAATTGATTTGGGATGTCAAAGCAATGAGCTTCTTCAATCATTTGAATTTAAATGACACAGGGTTGCAAGTTAGTATCAGTCTGTTAAATCCTATCGTCGCACATTGCATCACACTGGTACTAATAAAACAACCCTGGATTCATGCGCAAATCTTGTTGTGTGGTGGTGAGCCAAACACACTGTAGAAAACAATTTTTCATAGTCTTGACATTGTTTTTGTGGAGATCAATCATGTCTTTTGATGAGATACTATAGGACATTCTAATGATCTTGATGAAGCTGTCTGTGTGTCGAGTAGTTATTTGACAAGACGTCCATAATTGAAGAAAGCCTGTCTGTCAGTCTACCTCACTGGCTTTACATATTTTGTATGTTGATGGCTCAAAGTTTTGATACACTTTCACTTCAAATACGCTTTTACTTAAAAAAAATAAAAAAAATAATGTGGGGATCAAAAATGATGGTATTGGCTTTCTTAGCATTAAATTAATAAGTAAATGATGTAGGAACACACAAAAAAAAATCTATATGGCTGCCTGCAAACATTAATATCAAATAAGATTCTGTTTCACAAAGTAGGGCATGTCTCCTGATGTGAGTTTTCATATAAAGTGGATGCCCCTAACCATGTTAGAACAAAAAGGACGACATTTTCATTTTCTTTTTTTTAATTAATACAGTACCATCTTAATATTTGTATAATCAAACATATTTCTTCTTAGGGCCTACAGAGAAATTGCTATACTGGACACAGTGGAGCTATGTTCTTTACCTTATAATTGTGTTTGTCTGCTAATGAATGTACACATAATAATAAAAAACATATGGTCTATACATATGGGCTATTTATATATAAATATCCATATTGGATATTTGTTTTATGTGTGTCATGCATACTGGCAATCTGCTGAAACAGTTGAAAAGTTCAGTAATAATTAAGGGTGAGTGGATCAAAGGCTGAATGGCCGCACACAGAGAACAGATGTCATACTGTTATTGTTATTTATTTTCTCAGCAAATTCTCAATCCAGGCTAACTTCCATAGCTTGCATTATACATAGTACTGGATATTTAATTAAAGCTAAGCACTTTGCTCCAGGGAACAATAGTAGAGTACCACATGAAATTGAAACTTGATTTCCCTGCTGTTTGCGCTACACATTGCTGTGTAAATAAATTGCAGTTATAGTACAATTGTGATTGCAGGATTAAAATACTATTCAATACTACATTTCAGTCCTTAATAACCAAAACACTGTGTAATGCTGATGTTTATAATGGGAAATCACAAGCATTACCAAAGTAAATATGAAGTTAAAATAATTTGTCAAGATACATTTGTACATGGATGATTGAGATTTTGTTTTGATAGTTATGATGATGGTGATGATTGCTAAGGTTTAAAATATGATTCCACCCTTCTGGGTTAGCTATCTCAGAAGTGGACCACATATGTTGTGACTTTTTTGTCATAAGTATGAATTACTGTTATTAAAACAGGAATATTTAGGCTCAAAATCTAAATAATAGCGTGTTATATACTCAGTCTCTGTTCATGTGTTGAAGTCTGGAGTCTCTGGTCCTCTTTACAGGCACGGCACGCATGGTCTGGCTCCTCTCCTTGTCTGGAGTCAGGTGGCCTGACTCTTCCTGGGTCTTGGTGTGTTCCAACGCAGGAGCTTTCCTTGGGTACATGGCCTGTTGGCCTGTTTCTCCACAAAGGCAGTGAGTTGTTTCCAGGGATTTCCTGGCCCAGCCTAGGTTTCTCACTGAAGCTGAAGTCCATACACAAACTGGGCACAGTCTAACTTGGAATTTACATTGCAATTTTAGTACACTTAAATGTAGTTAAGTAATTATACTGCTAGTTCTGCTAGAAGTTTTTTTGCATGTGGTGAAGGTCTGGATCCCTTCACAGAGGCTGAAATGCTTGTCTACTGTTGAAGGAGCAAAAGTCACGCTGAGAGTGAGAGGTAGGGTGAGATACCCAAACATCCTATTTGATGAAAAAACAGATTTTGCCTGTTCAGGGCCTTTGACACAGCCATATTGGGTTAGTAGCAAGCTTTCAGAAATAATTTTGGAAAAATGAAAAACAATATACGTAAAACCAATATTTTTATGTAATTCACACTGTTGTTGCTTGGGTCCCAGAATATCACATATACAAAGACTGGTGAGCAAACAGTAAATTAGGAAGAAAACACAAGTAATTATCTGATATATTTCTTCAAACTATATTTGATGCAGGATGAATCTTAAAAGACCCCAGATAATTTTTCTTCTCACCTGAGATCAAATATGTATTATTAATTATTAATTTATTTAATTTTAGAGACAGTTTAGGATATTTACTCTATTCATTACTCATAATATACTGACACTTGCTTCTCAAAATACTCTTTGTTTTGAATAACTTTCTTTTATCATAATGCTTATACTGTATATACGTATATATATAGTACCCTCCAAAGTTATTCACACCCTTGATAAAGCTTAGCAAAGATGGTAGTATAAAATAAACAATACAGTTAATAAGCTTTATTGTATGTTAAAAATGGGAGAATTTTACACTAATACAATTGCTCAGAGAGAGCCATTCAAACCACACATTTTCAATCGGTTCAAGTCTGGAGACTGAGATGAGCATTGCAAAACATGTTGTGGTCAGTTAACCGCTTATTGGTTGATATTTTTGTACATTTTGTTTCTGATTTTATCAAATTTTTCTCCCAATTTGGTAGTCAATTACACCTGCTATTTTCAGGTGAATCCCTCCCTCATAGTTTGCTGCCATAGCCCTGTGACCGCTGCAGCTGATGACTGTAACTCCGGCACCCCAGAGCCACTTCTGTGCACAGCAAATGTCTTGTCGGCTTCCCTCCCCCCTCCCTGGGACAGACAGTCAATTGTGTTGGACATTGAAACCACTAGACTACAGTACCAGTCAAAAGTTTGAGTACACCTTCCATCTGGACTACGGCTAAGCGGGCACTCCTTCATTCTTGAGCAAGATAACGACCCGAAACACACTTTGAAGTTGTGCAAGAACTATCTGGTGAAGAAGGAACGTGAAGGACAACTCAAACTAAGGACCTGGCCTGCTCAGTGTCCAGCTTTCAATCCCATAGAACTTGAATGGGATGAACTGGACAGAACAGTCAAAGCAAAGCAACCCACAAGTGCCTCTGGGAATTGCTGCAGGAGAGCTGGGAAGACATATCGGGTGATTTCCTGCTGAAACGTATTAACCGAATGGCCCGTGTTTGTGAGGCTGTTATCACAGCAAAGGGTGGCTATTTTGAGGAATCCAAGATTCAATTTTCAATTACATTTGAACATTTGAACATTGCTTTGATGTTCCTTTTGTTTATCGTTACATGTGTTTTTTGTCATTTTCAAGTATTTAAAGAAACTTATATGGTGTAAAACATTGTCAATTATGAGATAACCTAGTTTCCAGCAGGTGTACTCAAACCTTTGACTGGTACTGTACGTGGGAGGCCCCTTTATTGGTTGATATTGAGTTATGCTTAAGATTATGCATTGTCTTGCTGAAAGATCAATTTGCAACTAAGTTTCAGCATCTTGGAAGAGGGAACCAGATTTTTGGCCAAAATGTCTTGGTACTTGCTGGAGTTCATGATTCCATTGACATTAACAAGAGCCCCAGCAACAGTAGATGCAAAACAACTAAACAAAAATCTAAAGGTACACCATCATATTTCACTGCCAAATCCACCATTGGAGTGCATGGCCAGAAAGCAAAATTATGTCAAAATAATTCATCTGACCATGACACCTGATTCTAATCAGAGTTCTGTGTTGTAATGGTACTACTTTTGTGTAGTGATACATAACACGTAGTTATACTTATGTTACATGTACGTTGGGAGAAGTGCGACAGATAGCAAGCTGCCACCTGTTACAAGAAGACGCTGTTAAATAAGTTACCATCTGTATGTGCAGATTTGTCTTAATAAATCAGTATTTTTCGAATGCCTCGGTCTCCCATCTAGACAAACAACACATGGTGTCAGAAGTTAACCTGGAACATAAGTTAACCTGAAGAATGGCAAAGTTTCCACCTCCTGCAAGTTTCGACTTCACCTGTCCAGAACAATGGCATGAATGACGGCAATGATTTCAAAGGTACCGAATACTTTGTTACTGTACTTAAGTCCTTTTTTTGGGTATCTGTACTTTACCTTACTATTTCTATTTCTGACGACTTTCACTTTTACTTCTCTACATTTTCCAAAGAAAACTGATACTTTTACTCCGATACATTTCCCATAAGCATCTTCGTTACTCGTTACTACAACAAAATAAAATTCGAAGACATTTGGTAGCCAATGATTTTGAAACACAACTGCAAGAAGTTAGATCGTTGGTTAATCACGTTAATGCGCAAGTGCAAACAGGTGCCCTCAGAGTCGTGGTTAAAATTCTAATTTCATTCAAGTCCAGACATGTCGACGGACTAGTACGTGAATCATTGCGGAAGAAGACTTCATGATGGAGATTGATTTGGAAACGGCACCTGTTACTCCGGCGGCAACAAACGATTGTGTAGAAGATGAACACCCTTGGCCATATTTGCAAGAAATGTTTTCTTATCTTGGAGTAAAAGATTCGTCCTACCGAATGAAGTGCCAGAACTCCCCGTCCAACCTCAAGAAACACATTGAGGTAAATTGAGATGAATCCCGTGAGCCGCAACATTAATATTTAGTTACTTATCATCATTAGCATAGCCTGTTCAGAGCAGTTCCCACAGGATTGTGTAGCTAACGTTAGCTATCTGTGGCGGGGGAGAGAGGGGGGGATAACAAGGTAACATGGCACATGTCTGGCTGATGTTCGCTAGCTATCATGAATAGAGATGCACCGATCGATCGGCCTCTGACCGGAAATGGCCGATTTTCAGCTGATCGGCCTCAATCGGTGACTTGATCCCGATCACTCCACATAGCCGATTCTGTGCGCCGGTTGGCTCCTCGCCCCCTCTTTTTCACGTGACGTCGCGCACCCGTGAGCCAATGCAAACAGATGAGCGCAGCGCTGAAAACGCCAACATGTCCTTAGTATGGGCGTTTTTCACAGTCAGTGAAGACGACTTAAAGCTTGCAGTTTGTCATACATGTCAATCGAAAATAAGCCGCGGAGGAACAACCTCGAAAACGTTCGAACGACCAACCTAATCAGACACTTGAAAAGTCATCACCCAGGTACCAAGTCGATGCCCAAATTCTGAAAATGTAACGGTACTGCTTTTCTACAGTACCGTAGGTACCGGGTTAATTAACAATTAACTTTGTTGCGCTAGTTCGGTTCCTCTGAACCATTTTCCATTAATAGAACATAGTGGTAGTGCATAAACCTGACGTAATAATGCCCTGCTGAAGCACTGAATTGCACTGAAATCATTATGTTCGCTAATGAGTGACGTTATGAAACAGTGCTATTCACTCATACAAATCGAACTTATTAGACCTAATGATAAATTCATCTAACGATTTCTAGCTAAACCACAAATGGTGTATTAACTGTGTTGTGCATGAAGGTGCCAGCTGTGCGTTTCCACTATCAAACAAACTCAGAAACAGCAGCATCGCCTCTTTTCCAATTACTCCTAGTTTGAAACATTTTTATCTAGGCTTTGAAGCTAGTTAAAGTCGTAGTCGTTAGGCTACCTGACTCACGCAAATAACGAAATTCTGCTGAAGAGCGGCTTGTTTCAATGCCTTTGACAAGCTCCGCAACTGAAACATCCGCCCTTATATCGCTACAAGTGTTTTCCATTGCACTATATAGAATTGGGATCTACTCTAATCCACCTCTAGCAAACAAATTAGTCTAGCGCATCATAGGTTCGAACTAACCTGTTTTCCATTAGCATTGTCGCAATAACTTTCTGATGCACATCAAGTTGAAGCCATATAATTATTTAATGTTAAAAGGGCTTGTGTCATCTGTCATCAGAATATAACGTTAGTGTTTAAAAAAATATTTCGGACTAATGGTCTGTCACCATGTCAGTAAATTTAAACTACTCTTGTTTCTTTTTATTTATTACTTAAAGGCTACATGCCACTGTTGTTGGATTCTCTTTTATTCATCATTGAATTTAATTTGCACAAAAAAGAAAAGCTCTGTCCAGTAACCTGGAACACTTTTTTTATTTTGAAATGTGTTTTAGTGAGACCTACCTCATGCTTCTGACCTACCTCAGAATTGTCAATCTTAATTTTCTATTAAAGCAAAGTTACAAAAATGTTTGTGTAAGTTGTCAATTATTGTTTTTAGGAAAAAAATCGGAATCGCCAAAATCGGTATCGGCAGGTCAGACTAATCAAAAATTGGAAATCGGAATCGGCCAAGAAAATCGCAATCGGTGCATCTCTAATCATGAATCGAATGAGACCATTAGTGTAGACAGATTGCTAGCGAGTTAGGCAGCTGATGAAGTGTTGACAGTTGCGAGAGCGATTTAGTTGATTTGAGTCATCTTAGCTAAATCTGGTCATGCATAAGTATATCTGGGGTGAATGCACTAAAACAGGGTGTAGATTTAGTAAATTAGGTTGATTGAGTATTAGGTCTGTTTTACTAAAGCATGCCTTAATTGGGACTCTCCTCTTTGTGTGAGAATTTTAAGAACTCTTCAAACCAAGTGGTATTTCATGAGCGCTGGTATCGCCTAGGTATTTCACAATTCCTGTTTTGTATTGCCTTTATCCGAGGTGCTAGTTTCTGTCCCAGCAATGCAAAACATGTAATCACAAATGTTCTTGCACAGTACCCTGGTTCATGTCACGACAGATTTACTTTCAGGAATACCTATATTTACAGACAGCTAAGTCAGATAATTAGAAATATATATTTATATAGCATACATATTATTTACTAGAACTTTAAATAAAAATTATATGAAAGGACACAGGATTTCTATTGACCAATTTGTCATCAGCTAGCAATCAGTATAAAAACACAGTTCTGAATTTGAACAATTACCTTATTGTACGTATGCGTTCAGAGAGTTGAATGAAACCTTTATTGCCCCTTAGGGAATTTGTTTTGTACATGATGAACATACATTTAAACATAAAAGACACAAGAATCAATCTACAAATATATCATAATCATCGTCATCATTATGCCATACAATGAATGGACTATGAATACAAATAAATATATATAGAAATAAATATATAGAAATAAATAAAATAAGTAATGTGTGTAATATGCATAGTGCGGTCCAGTCCAGATCAGTCTCTGTGTATTCAGGACCTGTATGCTCCTGGGTATGAACAAGGTTATGGCTCTCTTTGTCTTGACCTTGGGCATCAGAAACCTACATCCAGTGGGAAGGAGAGTGTACTCTGGAAATAGTGGGAGGGATCCAGTATTTTCAGATCGAGGTTTGGGGTGTACTGCTCTGACAGTTGGGTGATGCTTTTTAACTGAGTTCCTGTGATTTTGCAGCCCGTTCTGGTCACTTTGTCCAGTTTGTTTTTGTTTTGTACTGATAGCCCCCCCCCCAGCACTGGATGCGGAAGGTCACCACACTCTGCATATAAGTCTTATAAAAGAATGCTAAAATAATCGTGTCTGCATTAAAGCTCCTTAGTTTCCGGAGAAAGTAGAGTCGTTGTTGTGCTTTTGTGTACCTTGCGTTGGTGTTAGCAGTCCAGGTCAATTTGGAGTCAATGATAGTTCCAAGATATGCATATTCCTCTACTTTCTCAATGGTGTTGTCATTCAGGATCACAGGATGCAGCGGGCGTGTTCCTTTTCTAAAATCAATGATTATATCCTTTTTTTCTGTGTTTAAAGTCAGTGCTGTTAGTAGATTAGTTGGTTAGTAATATATACACCTAACTAATATGTACAAAGTGTTAGAAAGAAAGAAGGAAGTAAACGAGATAAGAAAATAAGACAGAAAACCTGTAAAGTCAAAATCACCCGAATAGTGCAATAACAAAGACAAGGAGTGGATCTCGAACAACAAGGAATACAGACAGACGGGGAACAGAACGTGAATGATGAGTGAAAAAATTAACAAAATACAAAAACAAAGAGAACAAACGTCTCAAAACATAACAGTACCTCCCCCCACAAGGAACGCCTCTTGGCGTCCAACAGCTTCCGTACAGTGAATGCTTCTCCACCATCAATTAGACGGGGGGGTGGGGGTGGATCAGGGGCGGGACACAACGGGTGGGTGACAAGAGGCTTGAGGCGTGAAACATGGAATGTGGGATGAATTCATTACATTACATTACATTACAGGCATTTAGCAGACGCTCTTATCCAGAGCGACTTACACAGTTTACATTTCTTTACAATCCATTTATACAGCTGGATATTTTTACTGAAGCAATTCAGGTTAAGTACCTTGCTCAAGGGTACAACGGCAGTGTCCCATGGGGATTGAACCTGCAACCTTTGCGTTACAAGCCCAGTTCCCTATCCATTATACCACACTGCCTGCCTATTCTTTTCATAGTGGAGGGTAAT
The DNA here is from genome assembly GCA_029706075.1 of Aldrovandia affinis. Taxonomy (NCBI): domain Eukaryota; kingdom Metazoa; phylum Chordata; class Actinopteri; order Notacanthiformes; family Halosauridae; genus Aldrovandia; species Aldrovandia affinis. The sequence continues at coordinate 8,479 of JAINUG010001324.1, read as the reverse complement.
TTGAATCTAACTGCAGTGGGACTGATAATCTTAATGATAGGAAAAGGTCCAATGCAATGGGGTGCAAGTTTACGACAGCCGTTCTTGAGAGGAATGTCCCGGGTGGTCAGCCAGACACATTGTCCCAAACGATAACGGGGAGCCTCGGAGCGTCTCTTGCCCGCAATCTCCTTCATATGGGAACTGGCTCGGAGAAGATTGCGGCGTGTAAGTTTCCAAGTGCGATGACATCGGCGGACGAAGGCCTCGGCAGAGGGGACTCCCACCTCCTTCTCCTGGCTGGGGAATAAAGGTGGTTGGTAACCAAGACAACACTCAAAGGGGGACATCTGGGAGGAAGAAGAAGTCTGGGAGTTGACCGCATATTCTGCCCAGGGCAGCTGTTGGCTCCATGAAGTGGGATTCTGGGAACACAGGCAGCGAAGAACAGTCTCGATAACTTGATTAGCCCTCACTGTCTGGCCATTAGATTGAGGATGAAAACCTGAGGATAAACTGACTGATGAACCGATGAGTGAACAAAAAGCTTTCCAGAACCTAGCAATAAACTGGGGACCTCTGTCAGAAACAATATTAGTGGGGATACCGTGTAATCTGAAAACGTGCTGGATAATGAGAGTGGTGGTTTCTTTAGCAGAAGGGAGTTTAGGCAAAGGAATGAAGTGCACAGCTTTAGAAAACCGATCAATAATGGTAAAAATAGTAGTGTTGCTGTTTGAGGGGGGTAAACCAGTGATGAAATCTAAGGCTATGTGAGACCAAGGGCGGTGGGGAATGGGTAGGGGTTGTAACAGACCAGAGGGATGCTGATGAGATGTCTTGTTCTGGGCGCAGACAGAGCAGGCAGAGACAAAATCCGAACAAGGACCCAGACGCAGACCAGGATAAGGCAGTCAAGGAACGTTTAGTAACCAAGCAAGATTCAAAAGCCGATAGTCAGAGTTAGAAAAAGTACAACATCAAAATCCAAAAGAGTAGTCAAATAAGCAGTCCAAAAATAAAAAATAAAAAATGATCAGAAAAGGCAAACAAACTAAATCAGAAGGCAAACTCGTAGTTAAACAAAAGGGGTGTCTCGGAATAATGCAACAAACTCTGGCTTACAAATAATCGGCACAGTGAATGATGATCAACGTTCTGACAATGAATGAAAGCAAACACGGAACTTAAATACAAGCGGGGAAGGGAAACACAATAGGAATCAAGTGTGACTGGGAGGAGAGAAGGGCAAGAACACAGGTGAGAACGATAGGGATCACTAATACAATAACGAGGGGAGACAAAAGACACGGACTGGGAAGCACATAAACACACTGAAAATAACCGACCTGGAATAGCAGGTGGACACGTGCACAGTTCGAAGGGGGAGCGCATAGAAATAATCTGCGTGCAGATAAAGCGAAAAAGAGAAAGCGTGCAAGGATAGGACAATGAGAGAGAGAATGATAGCAGTAGATAGAAACGTGAGATAATTAGTAATTAGTAATGTTAGTAACGAAATCTAAATCCCTACTGTTAGTAGATTAGTTGGTTCGTAATATATACACCTAACCAGTGACGTGCCGTGAGGTTCATGGCTGGTGAGGCACTGACTTCATCACAATCAGATTTACAAACATATGAACCCTACAGAGTAGCTTATTCACCATTTGATTGGCAGCGGTTAACGGGTTATGTTTAACATTTCATATCAGCTTTCTTTACACTTACAAACTGTAGCACACAAAAAGCACATTTAATTAAAAAAACGTTATTATGGTCTTACCGTTACTTATAAATGAAGTCCATGCGCCGCTCCTTCAAAACAAAAGCATCGATAACTTGTTTGTAGAAGTTTTCCTTGTCTTCCTTCCGTTTTAAAATGATCTCTGTCTCAATGGAGATCACTGCCAGGGAAGAAAGTCGTCCTTGATCAGTCCTGTTCCGACTGTATGTTTTTAGTCTTTTCAGTGCTGAGAATGACCGCTCCACCGATGCTGTAGTAGCTGGAATAGTGAGCACTAGCTGGAGCAACTTTGTCGCCTCAGGAACAGTTTGAATGAGATCCTTCCGGGCCAAAAAGCTAAGAAGCTGTCCAGGAGACTTACATTCATCCCTCACCGTTTGTGAGCTATAGAGTCCAACGAGATTCGCCTTTAGTTCCACAAAGTCAAAGAATTTGGCATACTTTGACAGGCTCTGCAGTTTCGTGTCATCAAAATGTTGTGACATTTCACGGAATTTTGCGCAATCCACCAAACCAAGGAAAGCCAGCTCACCAAAATGATCAAACCTAGCCTTCATTTGATGGCTTATGTTATCAGAATGTTACAGAACAGTCGTTTTCGTTCATATCTAATCGACTGTCTGCCTCCACTCTCTGTCAGGCCAAGTGCGCTGCATTTCTTCTCAAATCGGTCATAGAAACTGTAGTCTGAAGCAAATCCTTTAGCTCCGGCGTTGGTCTTCCGTTAGTTATTTACCTCCTGCTTCGATTGAAAGTCCATTTTTGAAAATTGTTTGAGTTTATATATGTAATCCTCCATTGTGAAAGTAAGGCCAGACACGACGAAAAAATAAACTGATGGCGGCACTTTGCTTGCTAACTGAAGATCGTAGCTTGCTGTCTTATTCTGCAGCCGAGGAGTCGCAAGAAGAATCACTGGGATCACGACGAGTGCCCCCTACCGTGAGGCAGGAGAACTGCGTGCCTCACTTAGTGCCTCTTCGCAGCCGTTTTATGATTGCTCAGCACAAGAAACACGTTACACACATACAGTTGTTGACAAAAAAAACACTGTACTTTATATACATCAACTAAACTATGGAAATGTAATTCATATAGCAAAAGTGTTTGAACATTTTAATAGCGACATACAGAGACAGCAATACGGTCTCACTGCATAGTCATTGCGCAATCCATGGTGAGGCTCATCTAGCTGCTGCCTCACAGCACGTCTCTTCTCAGTATTTGAACAGTAAATGTGAAAATTCGGCGATTTTGAATTAAAACATTAAAAAAATAATAATCTAAACTGGTGAAGTTAGATAAAAAATAACTTTATAGTGCAAATCACTGGATAAATATAGCCATTTAATAAAAATTTTCATTTTACATTTTTTTCTTTCCATGATGACAGGTGAGGCACGGCCTCCCCTGCCTCCCCTGACGGCACGTCACTGCACCTAACTAATATGTACAGAGTGTTAGAAAGAAAGAAGGAAGTAAACGAGATAAGAAAATAAGACAGAAAACCCGTAAAGTCAAAATCACCCGAATAGTGCAATAACAAAGCCAAGGAGTGGATCTCGAACAACAAGGAACACAGACAGACGGGGAACAGAACGTGAATGATGAGTGAAAAAATTAACAAAATACAAAAACAAACTGAACAAACGTCTCAAAACATAACACAAATGTGGTCCTGTGATTGTTCTTTGCCTCCCAAACTATCTGCATCGCTGTGTTTGGGGGCAAGATACACATGCATCTTTCGTTTTTAATTTATTTGTCTGTAACCATCTCCTGACTTGTGAAAATTCTTGATCTTGAACCCCACCTCACTAGACTCAACTGCCTTGTGGAGTATGTAGAATTCCAGGAACTGATTAGTATACCCTTTAGAAACGTATGCCCGTTAGCTCAGACACCAAAACTGGGGACAGGGGGTCTCCAGATCAAACAGGGAGAGAGAGTTGGGTGCCGGTAAGGTGTAAGCACAGAAAAGGCTACGCACATGCAGGGGTGGCATCTTCAGCGTTTGTGGTGTCCAACTGATTCCAGCCCATGCAGGAAGAGGATCTGGCCCCGTGATCTGAGAGTGGGAGGACCTATGAGCCCCAGGGCACCCTGATGACTACACACCCTGAGGAAAGGGAGTCATTCATAGTGAGGGACTCAATTATTAGAGGTGTAGACAGTATAGTATATCCAGGTGATAAGTGAGTCTCAGATGGCATATTGCCTGCCTGGAAGTTGGAGACCTCCTGGAACATGTGGACAAGCTCCTGGTCAGAGCAGGAGTGGATCCAGTGGTCACTGTTCAGGTTGGAACATTGGATTTTTCAGGTTAGAACCTTTTAGGTGACTAAAGACACCTCTTCACTTGAATGACTTCACTTCAAATGAATTTATGAATACATTTCTGAATTAATAAATGTTTGAGGATGAACAGTTGCAACTTTAGACTGGGGTCCAGAAAATGTCTAAATGATTCATATGATTAATATGGTCTTTACAATTGCATTACTAACCATTTACAAACCAGTCAGTAATGATCAGTTACCAATTATTTAAAAAAATGTAAAAATATTTTTAAATATTAAATATTTAAAAAATATAATTTGTTAACTAATATAGTCAATAATGATTTACTAATCATTTATAGATAGTACATACTTTACTAATGATCTAAGAAGGTCGCAATTAATGATTAATAACACAGCTCCCAATCTTTTTTTCGTATACACTACCAGTCAAAAGTTTTAGAACACCCCCATTTTCCAGTTTTTACAGAAATTTAAGCAGTTCAAGTCCAGTGAATAACCTGAAATGGTACAAAGGTACGCGGAAAACTGGAGGTAAAAGGGTAAAAAACAAAAAAAAAGGGTTTAGGTAACCAAAAACTGAGAAAGAATGTAAAAAAGTTATAAAAGTTGGAATTGGAGTTATAAAAAAGGCCCTTTTCAGGGAACAAGTAATGGGTTAACGTGGGTTAACAGTCACTCACTGTGCAAGTGGCCGACTCTGGATCCAGCAAAACAGCCCCAGACCATCACGCTTCCTCCTCCATGTTTGACAGTTGGTGTCACACACTGAGGAACCATCCTTTCCTCTACTCGACGGCGTACAAAAACCTTTCAAAATTTAAAGATTTCACGGCTGGCAGATGGCGTAGCGGTCTAACGCACCGCGCTTCGGAGTGATGTGCGCTGCCTGTCAGGGACGCAAATCGAAACCCACGTCTCTACCAGACCGGCCCTAGTCATCAGCCCAATCGGAGGCGGCATTTGGCTGTCTGCCTCCGGGGAAGGGGGGAGGGAGAGCCGGCACGAGTCCGTCGAGGAGAAGGTTAAGGCATCCGTGGAAGAATTCCCGTCTTGGAAGAGGCGGGAACACTCGGCCAGGAATGTGTGTCTCGCTCCCGGAGGACGGGCAACGGACTCGTGGGGGTGGGGAATTGAAATAAACGAAATATTTAGCGGATTGAAATCGCTAAACCACGCCCCCCTTAGTTACTGTTACTAAGTCCGTCAAGCTTTCGGAGCCAGCACTGTCGCTAACTGCACTCCCTGAAGAAATATTGGCCAATTTTTGGAAAAAGCGATTTCAGATAGAAGCACACAGAAGGGTCTACAATATGCATTTGAAGGTTATATTCAAGATATCACACTGACTCAGCAACAAAATGACGTAAAAAAAATTAAGATAGAAGCGAAAGCCTACAGATCACAGAGTAAAAGTGAACCACCGCATCACCTGACGATTGAGACAGAGGACAACGACATTAAGGAGCAACACTGTTCCTGTAAAGCTGGGTAGGTCTCTATTCTATTACAATCATTAAAAAGCAAAAGCAGTAGACCTATATAGAGTTACATTCAGTAGTAAGTTAGCTAGCATTAGCTAACTAACGTAACATTAGTAGCCTATAGTGTGCTGTAACGACATTACTCTGGTTAGCTCCACAGGTTTCTGCGCCCATCTCATCGGACGTATCCATACCCTGGACCTCTGTAAAGCAAAAAATATCAGCAGTGTGTCAGTCAGTCCTCCACAAGATTTGGGTACTGGGACTGGGCTTCCCATTGACAAAGTGCTGAAATAGTAATGAAAAAAATAGTATTACATTTTGACATCAAGGTAACGTTACCCACTTGGTTGACTGTAACATCTTAACGTTAGCAAGCTGGCTGGATCACGAATAACAAAGCTAACATTTAGTCTAACTTTACTAACGTTGCAACCGGGCTGTATATCCAGACCGTAGCCACGTTAGCTTAGCTGGCTAACACTTTTCAGGATTTGATTTTGGTTTTGGAAAGGAAACAAACGTATATCTCCTTCCAACCTTTCCGGTAACGAGTGTCACTGTTACAAGTGCCCCAGGCACAACGTTTAACCATAACTAGCTAAAGTCCACAAAACCAGCTTGAAAATGAAGAAAATTTCAAACTTTTCCGTCAGAGTCAACGGAGCTCCGCCATAAACTGTCAGACCTCTGTCGGAGCCTGTCCTATGCTGCGCTGTGATTGGCCAGTCTGCGTTTCGGGGCGTGGTTTAGCGAAGGGTCAATTGGCAACCAAATTGGGAGAAAAACTGGAAAAAATCTGAAATACATTTATTTAAAAATATATAATAATCAAGATTTCAAATTTTGATTAATCGGTCCATAAGACCTTCTTCCAGTCTTCAGTAGTCCACTGGTGGTGCTTCATGGCCCAGGCAAGCCTCTTTTTCTTATTTTGCCATCTTAGCAATGGCTTTCTTACTGCCACTTAACCTGTCAAACCTGCCGAAGTCTTCTCTTCACAGTTGAAACTGAGACTTTCTTACTTTGACCAGTGTTAAGCTGTGCTTGAAGCTGCTGTCCTGTAAGTCGCCTATCACGCAAGCTGTTGACTCTCAGAAACTTGTCTTCTGATTTTGTTGTGGCTTTGGGTCTGCCAGACCTCTTCCTGTCAGAGTTTCCTCCAGTTTCCAAGTGCCTTTTGATGGTGTAGGAAACTACTCACTGCCAAAAAATGTACATTACTTTTCAGTTTTTGGTAACCTGAACTGTTTTTTTAAACTTGTGGCAGTTTACCGCTTACCTTTGTACCATTTCAGGTTATAAACTGGAAAATCGGGGTGTTCTAAAACTTTTGACCCGTAGTGTACATCATTTATAAATAGTTAACTAATAGTCTGTTCATGATCTACTAACTGTTTACAAGTAATAGTTATTATAAAGTGTTACGGAGTATTCAAGTCCAGGCTTGATGCAGTACTGGATCTTTTTTAAACTAGGAAGTGACAAGCCTAGATGGCTGAATAGCCATGTATTCTTATATTCTAATGTTCTTATATATTTTGAGAAAAATGATTACTTGTGAATCAAAATACTATTCTCTGAACAACTGTATTCATGCAATATAATTCTCCCATTTTTGAGCATACAATCTATCTCATTACCTATATTGTCACTTTCAAGTCATACAATCTTTCAAATCTAAGTGGTTTGTGCCATAGGTTGAGTAGATTTAAACCTCTGGATATTCTTTTTCCCAAAAATGTACATTGTGTACCATATAGCAAGACCATTAACCTTGCAAAGGGGAAAAAATGATTTGAAAAGTATTTGAAATCAAGCACTCGTAAAGTATTTCTTATTGTTTGTATTTTTGATTTAATAACTGCCTTTTAGACTTTGTGCATTGACTGTTATAATTAGACAAATTAGCAAACATTTGTGACATTTTGTGGGATGTTTATCACTGAATTAAATGGCTTGAGTTCTACCATTTTGGTCAATTTAGATAGACGGAGGCCTGGATTTAAACATTTGTCCTTAACTTTGACTAGCAATTAAATGCAAGTTAGTTTTCTTCTTCACAAACATAGCTTTGCAGGTTTAGCAGTCGGCAAAATGTTAAAATATATATTTTTTGCATTGACAGAGTGTTAGAAAGAAAGAAGGAAGTAAACGAGATAAGAAAATAAGACAGAAAACCCGTAAAGTCAAAATCACCCGAATAGTGCAATAACAAAGCCAAGGAGTGGATCTCGAACAACAAGGAACACAGACAGGCCTTGGAACAGAACGTGAATGATGAGTGAAAAAATTAACAAAATACAAAAACAAACTGAACAAACGTCTCAAACATAACACAAATGTGGTCCTGTGATTGTTCTTTGCCTCCCAAACTATCTGCATCGCTGTGTTTGGGGCAAGATACACATGCATCTTTCGTTTTTAATTTATTTGTCTGTAACCATCTCCTGACTTGTGAAAATTCTTGATCTTGAACCCCACCTCACTAGACTCAACTGCCTTGTGGAGTATGTAGAATTCAGGAACTGATTAGTATACCCTTTAGAAACGTATGCCCGTTAGCTCAGACACCAAAACTGGGGACAGGGGGTCTCCAGATCAAACAGGGAGAGAGAGTTGGGTGCCGGTAAGGTGTAAGCACAGAAAAGGCTACGCACATGCAGGGGTGGCATCTTCAGCGTTTGTGGTGTCAACTGATTCCAGCCCATGCAGGAAGAGGATCTGGCCCCGTGATCTGAGAGTGGGAGGACCTATGAGCCCCAGGGCACCCTGATGACTACACACCCTGAGGAAAGGGAGTCATTCATAGTGAGGACTCAATTATTAGAGGTGTAGACAGTATAGTATATCCAGGTGATAAGTGAGTCTCAGATGGCATATTGCCTGCCTGGAAGTTGGAGACCTCCTGGAACATGTGGACAAGCTCCTGGTCAGAGCAGGAGTGGATCCAGTGGTCACTGTTCAGG
>JAINUG010001323.1:0-25016 GCA_029706075.1 Aldrovandia affinis | reverse complement strand
AAAGGTTGGCAACCAACTCCTCTCAGTTAACGGACATTGCATTCCTTTCTCTGCCATAGTCATCAATCTCTGAGTTACACATCTTGTCGCTCTAGATAAAAGCATCTACTAACCGCCAAAATGGAAATGGAAATGGAAATGGAATGTAGCTAAGTTTGATTCTACACTGTCCTTTGAGGCCCACATCAACAGCATCTGCAAAACCTTATTCTTTCATCTCAAAAACATTGCTAGATTATGACCATTCCTTAGCAAGCCCGACACAGAGAAACCGGTCCACACGTTCATTTAATCTAGACTTGATTACTGTAACTCCCTGTTTGCCGGTTTACCATCCAAAACCATTCAACGCCTAGAGTACATACAAAATATCCTGTACTCTCACCAGGACAAGAAATTCTAATCACATCACCCCAATTCTGGCTGCTCTTCACTGGCTCCCCAATGAATTCTGGATCAATTTCAAAATTCTTCTCCACACCTTTAAAACCATAACATAAAGCCCCATCTACCTCCAAAACCTTCTCACCCCCCAAACAACTACCCGATCCCTCAGATCCAGCACCTTCTATCTCCTCACTGTCCACAGAACCCACCTCCATACCATGGGGAACCGGGCCTTCTGTTCCCTGGCACCACGCCTTTGGAATCAGCTTCAATATCACATCAGGACCCTTCAGCTCTTTCACCACTTTCAAGACAAACTGAAGACTCACCTTTTCATCTCTGCTTTTCCAAACCACTAAATCTCACTCTCAATTGCACAGAACCACACAATGAACACTCATACCAGCCTATGTTTGCCTCTCTTTTTAAAAATTAAATTATGTGTATAGTTTCTCTGTCTTTTTCTGTGATTTTTCGGACACCTAGATAGTATGTATTTTGCCCTTTTTTCCCTTCTCTCTTTTTGTTGTTTTTACTAAAACTGCTAATCATGTGTTTTTTTTTCTTTATAACAGCCTGTTGTAAAGCACCTTGAGATTTCCCTGTATTTTAAGGTGTGCTACATAAATAAAAGTATTATTATTATTACATAGTTCAAGTACAAGTTTATTTGTCACTGTGGCAGCCCAAAGGGTTGCACCAGAAAATGGCTGCCTGGCCTCCAACACATGGCAGCCATTTTCACTACATTTCCCAGCAGACCACAGCAACACCTGAACGAAGTCAGGCAATGGGAGCTAACGACCAGCTGAAGGCCATTGCAAGGCCTATTTAAAGGACTCGATCCCATTGTTCTGAGAGAGGAGTCGGAACGTGCGTGGGAAGGAGTGGTGTGAAGAGAAAGAGTTTTGAGAGAGAGTTGAGAGAGAGAGAGAGAGAGGAGAGAGAGAAAGAGAGAGAGAGAGAGAGAGAGAGAGAGAGAGAGAGAGAGAGAGAGAGAGAGAGAGAGAGAGAGAGAGAGAAAGTGTGTTTGTTTTTTGTGTTTGAAATTGGATTGCTTGAAATTGGATTACGGACTGGATTACGAAACTTGGTATTGCTGCCTCCTCCGTGTTCGTACACTTGCCTACGCCCTCTGAAAGGTCCGTGAGTGTCGCCCAACCCCTGGGGACACCACATATGGTGGAGAATGCGGGCAGAGGGCGGCACCTATAGGCAAGAGGAGGTAGTGCAGCAGGATTCTTCTTTGGTTTGTGCAACGGACTCCATGATGGAAGAGATGGCGAGACTGAAGAGACGGGCAGCCATGATGGAGGACCGATGGCGTGCCACCCTCCGTGAGGTCCAACAGCTGGAGCAGAGTGCCCAGATTGAGCTGTGCAAGGCAAAGCTGAAGTTGAGCGCCTCAGAGGAGCGCCACCTGCTGGCAGTGATGAAGTTGCGAGAGGAGCACCACATGGACTCCCTGGGAGTGCTGGGAATCATGGCTGGGGAGATGGAAAAGGAGAAGGCGTCCCATGGCGATGAGATGAGGCGTGTCGAGTCCCACAACCTGGCGCTCAAAGAGCAGGTGAGAAACCTAACACAGAGGCTTGAGAATGAGCAGCGACAGTGTCTGGACATGCAGGAGTCCCAGGACCAGGCCACAGATGAGTATGCCAGGGCCTTGGGGGATGCACAGACCAGGCTCGCCCAGAAGGAGGCAGAGCTAAGGAAAGCAGCGGAGAACCATGCGTCCGAGGCGGAGCAACTCCGGTGCCGAGTGGAGCAGGAGAGCAGGGATACGCACCAGGTCGAGGCCAACGCCCTGCGGGAGCAGCTGGCCCAGCTGGAGAAGCGTGGAGCAGGAAAAGGCCCAGAACCAGGAGCTACAGACCGAGCAGGAGAAGCTCCTGGCCCAGAGAGAGGACGTCAGCTCCCAGCTGCAGGAGGTGAACCGTGCCAACAGCCGGCTCCTGGAGCAGCTGACTGAACAGGGCCAAGAGAAGGACAAACTCCAGCAGGAGCTGGAGGAGACCTGGAAGACGGCGGACAAGCGCAAGGCCATGCTGGACGAGCTGGCCATCGATGTGGCGCAGGAGAAGTTGCGGCACAAGGAGGAGCTGCAGGCTCAAATCCAGTCCATGGAGGGCACCAAGGGATGGTTTGAGCGCAGACTCAAGGAAGCGGAGGAGACGGCGGAGAAGAGTGCGCTGGAGCACCAGGAGCAGGTCAGAAGCTGCAGCTGGAGCAGACCGCACAGCTTCAGGGAAGATGGCGGAGATAGAAGCCCAGCAGCAGGCCACAGAGAATTTATTTAGGAAAGTATTAAAAATACAAACCGACACACTGCTGGACCTACAAGACCGACTGGAAGGGGTGAGTGCAGAACTCGAATGGGTAAAATGTGTTCCGGTCAGGAAAGATTTTTGCACCCAGGTGGAGATCTCGCAGCCAGTAGAGCCAGCAGGAGATGAACCTTATTCTTTCATCTCAAAAACATTGCTAGATTATGACCATTCCTTAGCAAGCCCGACACAGAGAAACCGGTCCACACGTTCATTTAATCTAGACTTGATTACTGTAACTCCCTGTTTGCCGGTTTACCATCCAAAACCATTCAACGCCTAGAGTACATACAAAATATCCTGTACTCTCACCAGGACAAGAAATTCTAATCACATCACCCCAATTCTGGCTGCTCTTCACTGGCTCCCCAATGAATTCTGGATCAATTTCAAAATTCTTCTCCACACCTTTAAAACCATAACATAAAGCCCCATCTACCTCCAAAACCTTCTCACCCCCCAAACAACTACCCGATCCCTCAGATCCAGCACCTTCTATCTCCTCACTGTCCACAGAACCCACCTCCATACCATGGGGAACCGGGCCTTCTGTTCCCTGGCACCACGCCTTTGGAATCAGCTTCAATATCACATCAGGACCCTTCAGCTCTTTCACCACTTTCAAGACAAACTGAAGACTCACCTTTTCATCTCTGCTTTTCCAAACCACTAAATCTCACTCTCAATTGCACAGAACCACACAATGAACACTCATACCAGCCTATGTTTGCCTCTCTTTTTAAAAATTAAATTATGTGTATAGTTTCTCTGTCTTTTTCTGTGATTTTTCGGACACCTAGATAGTATGTATTTTGCCCTTTTTTCCCTTCTCTCTTTTTGTTGTTTTTACTAAAACTGCTAATCATGTGTTTTTTTTCTTTTATAACAGCCTGTTGTAAAGCACCTTGAGATTTCCCTGTATTTTAAGGTGTGCTACATAAATAAAAGTATTATTATTATTACATAGTTCAAGTACAAGTTTATTTGTCACTGTGGCAGCCCAAAGGGTTGCACCAGAAAATGGCTGCCTGGCCTCCAACACATGGCAGCCATTTTCACTACATTTCCCAGCAGACCACAGCAACACCTGAACGAAGTCAGGCAATGGGAGCTAACGACCAGCTGAAGGCCATTGCAAGGCCTATTTAAAGGACTCGATCCCATTGTTCTGAGAGAGGAGTCGGAACGTGCGTGGGAAGGAGTGGTGTGAAGAGAAAGAGTTTTGAGAGAGAGTTGAGAGAGAGAGAGAGAGAGAGAGAGAGAAAGAGAGAGAGAGAGAGAGAGAGAGAGAGAGAGAGAGAGAGAGAGAGAGAGAGAGAGAGAGAGAGAGAGAGAGAGAGAGAGAAAGTGTGTTTGTTTTTTGTGTTTGAAATTGGATTGCTTGAAATTGGATTACGGACTGGATTACGAAACTTGGTATTGCTGCCTCCTCCGTGTTCGTACACTTGCCTACGCCCTCTGAAAGGTCCGTGAGTGTCGCCCAACCCCTGGGGACACCACATATGGTGGAGAATGCGGGCAGAGGGCGGCACCTATAGGCAAGAGGAGGTAGTGCAGCAGGATTCTTCTTTGGTTTGTGCAACGGACTCCATGATGGAAGAGATGGCGAGACTGAAGAGACGGGCAGCCATGATGGAGGACCGATGGCGTGCCACCCTCCGTGAGGTCCAACAGCTGGAGCAGAGTGCCCAGATTGAGCTGTGCAAGGCAAAGCTGAAGTTGAGCGCCTCAGAGGAGCGCCACCTGCTGGCAGTGATGAAGTTGCGAGAGGAGCACCACATGGACTCCCTGGGAGTGCTGGGAATCATGGCTGGGGAGATGGAAAAGGAGAAGGCGTCCCATGGCGATGAGATGAGGCGTGTCGAGTCCCACAACCTGGCGCTCAAAGAGCAGGTGAGAAACCTAACACAGAGCTAAGGAAAGCAGCGGAGAACCATGCGTCCGAGGCGGAGCAACTCCGGTGCCGAGTGGAGCAGGAGAGCAGGGATACGCACCAGGTCGAGGCCAACGCCCTGCGGGAGCAGCTGGCCCAGCTGGAGAAGAGCGTGGAGCAGGAAAAGGCCCAGAACCAGGAGCTACAGACCGAGCAGGAGAAGCTCCTGGCCCAGAGAGAGGACGTCAGCTCCCAGCTGCAGGAGGTGAACCGTGCCAACAGCCGGCTCCTGGAGCAGCTGACTGAACAGGGCCAAGAGAAGGACAAACTCCAGCAGGAGCTGGAGGAGACCTGGAAGACGGCGGACAAGCGCAAGGCCATGCTGGACGAGCTGGCCATCGATGTGGCGCAGGAGAAGTTGCGGCACAAGGAGGAGCTGCAGGCTCAAATCCAGTCCATGGAGGGCACCAAGGGATGGTTTGAGCGCAGACTCAAGGAAGCGGAGGAGACGGCGGAGAAGAGTGCGCTGGAGCACCAGGAGCAGGTCCAGAAGCTGCAGCTGGAGCAGACCGCACAGCTTCAGGGGAAGATGGCGGAGATAGAAGCCCAGCAGCAGGCCACAGAGAATTTATTTAGGAAAGTATTAAAAATACAAACCGACACACTGCTGGACCTACAAGACCGACTGGAAGGGGTGAGTGCAGAACTCGAATGGGTAAAATGTGTTCCGGTCAGGAAAGATTTTTGCACCCAGGTGGAGATCTCGCAGCCAGTAGAGCCAGCAGGAGATGATGACCAGACGGAGTCAGAGTGGGATCGATGGTCCTCAGTCCCCCTCAGCCTGCCGGACCTTGGAGGGGAACTGGAGGAGCAGTTTGGAGGAGGAGCTATGGGGGACCATAGCATGGAGGAAAGCCTCTTGGCGATGGCTGAGGTCAGGTGGGACACCCAACCATCTCCTGATGTGGTGAGTCCATCTCCCTCACTAAAATTGAAAAGACTGAGAAGAAGAGTGGGAATCAGTAATACTCACTGGAAAAGAAACTCAGAAAAGAACGGAAGTAAAATTAAAAGGATTAAGTGTAACAACCATTTATGGAGCAGAGAGGCCAGAAGGACAAAGAAAGACAAAGGGAGAATTAACCGTGTGGTGAAGAGCATGTTTTCCCAGTTACCCCACCTGACCCCCTGAAAGGAAAAGGGACGTGGAAGAAAAAGCCAGAGAATGGACTAAGGAAGGAAATGCTGCACAGGGTTCGCTGGAGGAGCAATGGAGGGCTGGTGAGGACCAGCGCAAGAGCGGTAACCATTCCGTCCGTGGACCCCAGAGCCAGTACCCACCTATGGCCAGGTGGTGGCAGACAAGGTGAGCGACTTTCGCCATTTCCTAACGGCTTGCAGATGCTTTTTCAGGCAACCGGACACTGGGGATTCTGGACGTTTGACCCAGGGGGACACTTCCTGAGTGGACCTGGAGAGGGGGACCCTCCTGGTGGCCACTGGACATAGGCCGCTCGGCCCTCCCGAGGTCAGAGCTGAGGAGGAGGGTGTGTGGCAGCCCAAAGGGTTGCACCAGAAAATGGCTGCCTGGCCTCCAACACATGGCAGCCATTTTCACTACATTTCCCAGCAGACCACAGCAACACCTGAACGAAGTCAGGCAATGGGAGCTAACGACCAGCTGAAGGCCATTGCAAGGCCTATTTAAAGGACTCGATCCCATTGTTCTGAGAGAGGAGTCGGAACGTGCGTGGGAAGGAGTGGTGTGAAGAGAAAGAGTTTTGAGAGAGAGTTGAGAGAGAGAGAGAGTTTTGAGAGAGAGAATTTTGAAAGAGAGTGTTGGAAAGTGTGTTTGTTTTTTGTGTTTGAAATTGGATTGCTTGAAATTGGATTACGGACTGGATTACGAAACTTGGACCTGGATTTTGGATTTGGATTACGGACATTGACAAAGAGACAAGGATTGTGGACTTTGTGTTTGTATTCCCAAAAGACCCCACCCTGCGTTTTTGTGTTTGTTCGTTCAATAAATCATCATTTTTGCTGATATTACTGCCTCCTCCGTGTTCGTACACTTGCCTACGCCCTCTGAAAGGTCCGTGAGTGTTGCCCAACCCCTGGGGACACCACAGTCACATACACAATTATACTAGTACAACATGCAGTGAAATGCTTAGCTGCCATCTCCTGTGACTGCATACAGAGCTATTAATCTTAAATAGAAATAATACAAATTATACAAGAGTTAGAATAAAAATTTAAAAAATAATACAAATAAGAATACTGTACAATTAAATATAGTTATGTGTGATAGGTACACTCAGTGGCCACTTTATTTGACCACAAGTACTGGGTAGGACCCCCCTTTGCCTCCAGAACAGCCTGAATTCTTTGTGGCATGGATTCAACAAGGTGCTGGGAACATTCCTAGAGATTCTGGTCCATGTTGACATGATAACATCACGCAGTTGCTGCAGATTTGTTGGCTGCACATTCATGCTGCGAATCTCCCGTTCCACCACATCCTAAAGCTGTTCTATTGAACTGAGATCTGTGGAGGCCATTGGAGTACACTGAACTTGTCATGTTTGTGGAACCAGCTTGAGATGACGTGTGCTTTGTGACATGGGACACTATCCTGCTGGAAGTAGCCTAGCCATTAGAAGATGGGTAGACTGTGGCCATTAAGGGATGCACAAGGTCAGCAACAAGACTCGGGTAGGCTGTGGCATTTAAATGATGCTCAATTGGTATTAAGGTTTATTGGGCCTAATGTGTGCCAAGAAAACATTCCCCACACCATTACACCACCTACCATCAGCCTGAACTGTTGACACAAGGCAGGATGGATGCATGGATTCATGTTGTTTATGCCAAATTCTGACTCTACCATCTGCATTTCACAGCAGAAATCGGGATTCGTCAGACCAGGCGACGTTTTTCCAATCTTCAACTGTCCACTTTGGTGAGCCTGCGCCCACTGTAGCCTCACTTTCCTGTTCTTAGCTGACAGGAGTGTAACCTGGTGTGGTCTTCTGCTGCTGTAGCCCATCCACTTCAAGGTTCGACGTGTTGTGCATTCAGAGATTCTCTTCTGCATACCACTGTTGTAATGTGGTTATTTGGGTTACTGTCGCCTTCCTGTCAGCTTGAACCAGTCTGGCCATTCTCCTCTGACCTCTCTCATTAACAAGGTGTTTTCGCCCACAGAACTGCCGCTTACTGGATGTAATGCCAAGAATCCGATTTTGCGCCCTGGCAAATGTCTGACTCAGAATCAGAGCCCCGGGCTCATAAATATCTAAAGTGCGACAACAACACGTATTTTAACAGACTTAACAGCCGAGAAACAATTCGTGCTTTCAGAGTGTTCACAGAGATATTGGGAGAACAAGTTACACAGCCCTTGAAGGATCTTGTTATGTCTATGCCTTAATACTTTACAAATTAGACATTAGACTATGAATTTAATCATGGAAGAACGACAGACGCATGCTTGCTTTTTCCAACACTTTTCCCGA
Source organism: Aldrovandia affinis (assembly GCA_029706075.1). Taxonomy (NCBI): domain Eukaryota; kingdom Metazoa; phylum Chordata; class Actinopteri; order Notacanthiformes; family Halosauridae; genus Aldrovandia; species Aldrovandia affinis. The sequence goes on along the minus strand of JAINUG010001323.1, from coordinate 16,908 downwards.
GTGAATCATGGGTACAAACATTCTGGGGTCAAGCGTTGCCCCCTACTGGTGCTGATATGTATCACACATAACTCTGAACACAACATCCCTTTTTTCCTTTAAAGTTTAAGACAACTTACAAACCTGTGTCTCTAGCAGTGCAATTAAAGAACTGTCTCTCCTTAGACATTTGCAACATTTCAAACATTTCTGTAACCGAAAATAAACTTAATCAAAGTCCTTATTCTACATTCAAGTGACATAATCAGACAGTCTCTGAGGTGCTCGTCTGATTCGCTGAGGCCTGCCTGCACTAGGCAAGTCTGACATGCTGGTGTCAGCGTTGTCAGTGGGTATTGGTGGAGTCACTGTGTCCCTTTTATAGTCCACTATGACATCCTCAACCCCGTGTGTCTCGTTCTGTCCTTTGTTCCGCTCTTGGTTTGTCTCCTCCGTCTCGGTTGTCTGGTACTTCTTCACGAATGTACTGTTTCTTTCGTAACGTGCTCCTGCTGGAGATTCCACGATCACATGACTTTCTGTCTTACTCACAACTTTGTGTGGTGTGGCGTTAAAGGTAGTGGTAAACTTATCAACTTTGTCCTGCCTCACAAGCACAGTTCATTGGCTACAGCTGCATAAGCTTTACAGTTCTCAAACCACCCATTTGTGATTGCTTTACGTACCTCGATCAGTTCTGGGTCGGTTGCAAAGGCTTCTTCTACCTCTCTGGTCGTGAGTGCTTTGGGTGTAGCACTGTACTCGTCCGAGCCGTGATGGTGCTTCTCCCCTTGGGCTGTCTCACCCAGCAGTCGTGACAGCGGGTCTGCGATGTTTCTCTTGCCCGGTATGTGTTTCACTTTGAAGTCGTAGGGTTGTAGGCGGAGCACCCACCTCTCGATGCGGGCGCAGGGTTTTGAGTGAGGGCCGTATATCACTTCTAAGGGCTTGTGATCTGTTACTAAAGTAAACTGTCGGCCGTAGATATACGGATGCAGCCTCTCACAGGCCCACACCAGACCTAGGGCCTCTCGCTCCGTTTGAGAGTATTTACGCCACAGTCACCAGGCTACGACTCACATAACATATTGGCACCTCTTCTCTCCCTGTTGGACCTGAACTAGCACTGCACCTAACCCTACAGGGCTCGCATCTGCGATCACTTTGGTTTCTGCATCTTTTTTTTTTTTTTATACTTTATTTGTAGGTTTTTCAGAAAATATGCAAACAGTAAAACACACACCCTCCCCCACCCAAGGACACCCAAAAATACACAAAATAGGAGAAAAATAAATTAAAATTAAATTAAAATAAAAACAAAAATAACAACAAGCATGATAATAATATAATAAGAAAGAAGGTATTGTCAGGGGCATTGTTTGTAACAGTTGGAACCACTCAATAGTACACCTAGTGCAAAGTAAATATACACAGCATATGCATAGATCTATATACAGTACAAATAAAAACATATACATACCCATATAGCTCAACACACATATGTAAGTGCAGACGAACATGTACAGGGATATCTACAAGGGTATATATATCCCATCTTAATAGACAAAACAGAAAACAGGCACGTCGGCTGTGACACATGAATAAGACTCTTATTCCAGCTTAATTATCCTGGATTATCAAAGCATCACCAAATCCCAATCCCCCCCAAAAAAGGGGATAGTTGCTTTAATTGAGAGGGAAGAGAGCTATTATGGTATTTCTAAGAAAGATAGAGCAAGAGTGAATTCTATAAAGGGGGACCAGACCTCAATAAACTTCTGACGAGACTTACGTCTGTTATACCTAAGTTTTTCTAATGGAATTGAGGATAACACTTCTTTGATCCAACCTGTGAATGAAGGGGCTTATCAGACTTCCAATTGCGGAGAATAAGTCTCCGGGCTAAAAGTGAGGCTAATGCTATAGAGTTAGATTGGGATGTGGTGATGTCTATGCCGTCATTGGGAATTCCAAAATAGCTGTGATTGGGTTGGGTTCAATTGTTTGGTGACAAATATATGAAAAAGTATCAAAGATACGACCCCAAAATGTAGTCAAAGATGGGCATTCCCAAAACATATGCCCAACTGTTGCTGCTTTCAAGTGACACCTAATACAAGTAGGATCAATATTAGGATAGAATTTGGACAGTTTCTCCCTTGTGTAATGTAAACGATGCAGCACTTTAAACTGAATAAGGCAATGTCTAAGACAGAGAGAGGTAGTATGAATACGATGTAAAGAATGGTCCCATATCTCTTCAGTGAGTTCAATGCTTAAATCCTGCTCCCAGGCTGATTTTGTTTTGTCCAGAGAAGGTAAACTATTTACTTGGATAATCCTATATATTCTAGAAACATTACCCTTGGTATCTGGGTCCCAGTCCAGTATGATGTCTAACATGTTCTTTTCCGGCAGGACAGGAAATGGATAGTGTTTTTGGCAAAGCTACGGGCCTGGAGGTACCTAAAGAAGTGCGACTGTGGTATATTATGGTCCTGTTGGAGAATTGCAAAGGAAGCAAAAGTGCCATCTACGAATAGGTCACTAAAAAAGATCAAGCCATTGTTGTGCCACATTTGAAATACTACATCGGTCTGGGAGGGAGAAAAAAGATGGTTATGTGTCAAGGGCATATGGCCACATGTATCATTGAGATTAAAATGTTTTCTGAATTGACGAAAAATTCGAGAGAGCTTTTTATCACAGGATAATTGACATGCTTAATCGTCCCCCAGGGTAGTGGAGAACTCAATATGGATATTGGAGACTGTGGGATTAGAAAAGGCTCCATCAGGGCCCAGGTGGGGCCACACTTATTCTGAAACGCTGCAATCCAGTAGTTTAATTTAGCTATGTTGGCTGACCAGTAATAAAACAAAAAATTAGGCAACCCTAGTCCTCCCGCTGACCTAGGCATCTCCAAAAGAGTTCTTTTGCATCGCGGTCTGGATCTATTCCAAATAAATGCAGAGATGTGACTGTCAAGGTCACGGAACATAGATTTAGGTAAAAAGAAGGGAATCATTTGGAACAGATACAGGAAACGAGGCAGCACTGTAATTTTAATTGCATTAACCCTGCCTGCTAAAGAAACCGGTAGTGATGCCCATTTCACAAGATCCAATTTTGTACGATCTAATAAGTTTTTAAAGTTATAGCCGTATAAATCGTTATAAGAGCGCGAACAGTGATTCCCAGGTAGGTAAATGAGTGATGTTCAAGTTTAAACGGAAAGTTATTGTAATTAAGATCCAATGCAATTTGGTTAATAGGAAAAAGCAGACTTTTGGAAAAATTTAAATTTATAGCCAGAGAGTCTACCGAAATGGTGGAATAGATCTATAAGCCGAGGTAGGATTCTACTGGGTCAGATAAGTAGAGAAGGAGGTCGTCAGCATAAAGAGAAACCTTATGAGTAGAGCCCCCTCTCAATGCCAGCTATCTTTTCTTCTGTTCTCAGGGCTATAGCCAAGGGCTCAATAGCAATGTCAAATAAATATGGAGATAGGCAGCAGCCTTGTCTAACGCCACGATGGAGGAGAAAGTAATCTGAACATATGGAATTGGTTCGCACTGATGCCTTTGGGGTCGTGTAGAGCAGTCTGACCCACTGAATAAACACCGAGCCGAATCCAAATCTCTCCAGAACAGCGAGAAGGTACTTCCATCCAATCCGATCAAAAGCCTTCTCGGCATCCAAGGAGCACAGCTTCTGCCCGCTGGACAGAATGAGAAGAATACAGTACATTAAACAGCCTACGCATGTTGTAAAAGGATTGCCTGCCAGGTATAAAACCAGTCTGGTCAGATGCAATGATGTTAGGAATCACTGTTTCAATACGTTGGGAAAGAATCTTAGTGAGAATCTTATAGTCAGAACACAGAATGCTTATAGGGCGATAGGCACCACAGTCTAATGGATCTTTGCCTTTTTCAGTAGAACTGAAATGATTGCCTGTGTCATCGTTTCAGGCAACTTTTGTTCCAGTAGTGTTTCTTGGTATACAGAGCATAAGATGGGAGATAATTTGGAAGAAAAATATTTATAAATTCTATGGGAAACCCGTCTGGCCCTGCCGCCTTGCCGCTTCGCATCGACTAATAGCTTGAATGATTTCTTGACATGTTATAGTAGCTTCAAGGTCAGGTTGGGCTTCTGGGTCAATCATTGGAATGTTTAATTTATCAAGAAAAGCATTAATCTCGGAGGAATCTCCATCGGTCTCCGTTGCATAGAGATTGTTATAGAATTCTTTGAAACTATCATTAATAGCTTTAGGATGTGTGGAAGTCACGCCAGGTGACACACGGATCTCTGAATGGTACTGCTAGCAGCGGCTTGTTTAAGTTGGTGAGACAGCAATCTACCTGTTTTGTCGCCATGTTCATAAAACAATTGTCTTGATTTAAAGAAAAGACGCTCAGTTTGTCTGATAGACAAATTGTCATATTCAGTCTGCAACAGTAACCGTTCCTTATATAATTCAGGCTCAGGGTCAGCGGAAAATCTCTTTGTCTATATCTGCTATCTGGGTAGACAATTCAGAAAGCCGTTTTGTGCGTTTACGGTTCTCAAAAGCTGAGTAAGAGATAATTTGCCCTCTAAGATAGGCTTTGAGGGATTCCCAGATTATAGTGAATGACATACCCGGGTTGAATTAATATCTAGGTAGGTATCGATTTGAGCATTTATAAATTTGACAAATGTATTACTGGATAGCAATAAAGGATCTAATTGCCAAGTGCGCCGTGGTGCTACACTATTGGGGAAACGCATATCCAATTGAACCGGCTATGGTCAGAGATAACAATGCTATGGTACTGGCAGTTTGTGACTAATGGGAGAGATCCGTTATCAAGCAAGAAAAAATCGATTCGTGAGTATGAGCGGTGAACTGGTGAGAAGAACGAGTATTGCTTAGCTGTAGGATTGGTATTTCTCCATGGGTCTGTAAGTTTGTATAAATCTATAAATGACAGAAGAACCTTGCTGGATTTGGAAATTGCACTATCGGGTTTAGGTCTGGACTTGTCCAGGCCTGGGTGCAACACACAATTGAAGTCACCTCCCAAAACCAAATGATGTGTGTGGAGATCTGGTAGTTTAGCTATAAAGCGGGAGAAAACTGTGGGTTGTCCCAATTCGGACCATAGACATTAGCTAAAACAATTTGTGACCCAAAAAGTTTACCAGCAACAATTACGTATCTGCCATTGTCATCGTCAATAATTGAAGTTGGAACAAAAGGAATTCCTTTTTTAATCAATATGGCAGTGCCTCTGGACCTATCCTCGTATTTGGAACAAAATATCTGCCCAATCCAGCCTCTCTCAAGTTTGACGCGTTCATTAGTGCGGAGGTGGGTCTCTTGTAGAAAAATTATTTCTGAGCCCAGGGATTTTAGATGTGCAAACACACGACTGCGTTTAATAGGATGATGGATTCCCCTGATATTCCAGCTGGTGAGCCGTATAGAGCCTATAGTACTGGAACTAGGTGGTGTCATAATTTATCAAAAGCTGCGAAATGGGACCAAGTGGTTCGGTCTGGATAATGTATAGTCCCCATGTTGACTCTTCCCAAATGAAAAAGTACATATATAAAATAAAAATAAAATGAAAATAAAAATGAAATGAAAAAAGGGAGTCCTAAACCCCTATGCAGATCTCCCCCCAAATGGAAGATCGCACTAACCTCCTCTAAACTAAGGAAGTAAAAGCACATGAAAAGTGCTTGCTGTACGGGAAACCGCTAACAACTAACTAAGGTCTGCAGAACACGAATTATCAGACTTTTAAGGCACAAAAGGTAAAAATGGTCAGAATAACCTTATAACAGCAAACAAAAACGGTATCATCACTGACAGTCATAACAGCAACAACAATAACATTAATAATAGTAACAGGCAAAAATAGCCCAAATCTGAGGTAGAAACATTGGTGTCAAAATATAGCCCTTAAAAAGAGCACAAATCCAAATATTGAAATGGAACAGTCCAAAAAAGGTAGAGAATAATATCGTCTCAAGTAATAATAATAATAATAGATAATAATAATAATAATAGTATACTAATAATAATAATAATAATAATAATAATAGTATACTAATAGTATAATAATCAATCAATAATAGTATCATTATCAATGTATGCTTAACTTAAGTGTAGGCCTCATCAAGAGACTAGGATGGCATCTGTCTGTCCGTTCGAGCCGCATGAGGAGTGATGGTCTGCGTGACATAAGCCTGGGCCTCCTCTGGGTTCAGGAAGCTCTTCTCCGTGCCATTATAGGTGATTCGGAGTCGGGCCGGATGAGCGATGCCAAACCGGACTCCCTCTAGACCTCTGAGCTGCTGCCTGACGCCGTTGAAGGCCGCCCGGGCTTGGCCACCTGTGCGGTGTAGTCAGGGTAGACTGAGATAGTCACACCCTTCACCTTGATCCTCTGCTTCTCCTTGGCTTGACTCAGTATAGTGGCACAGTCCTTGTAATAATGAAGGCGAGCTACAATGGTCCTGGGGCGCTGTCCTTGCTTAGGCACCGGCTGTAGTGATCTGTGGGACCTGTCTATCAACGGGGCATCGGCCAAATTAAATGCTTCCTGTAGCAGGTCTGCAACCGAAGTTGTGGAGCAACTGTTAGGGCCCTCCGGCACCCCCACGATCCTAATGTTGTTCCTCCTGGATCTAGACTCTAGATCTTCACATTTATTTTGCAAAGAGTCAGCAAGGACACCCAGCCGTTTTACCCTCCGTTTCAGCGTCTCAATATCGCCAGAGCAGGCAGTCAGGCTCCGCCTCCGCGTCTCCCATAGTGTTGCGCAATGTAGCCAACTCCGTGTTCGCGGTCGATTCAAAGTCCTCAAATGCCGATCGAATCGCACGGATATCTCTCCTAACCACTGCCATTTCTCTCTCCAATACCTCTCTAACTTCCGACCTCATCATGGAAACGAAATCATCACGCAAGGAAGAAAGTAGCTCACGTTTAAAATCCTCCGCGTGAGCCCCGGCGGGGGCTTCAGCACCGCTGACTGCCGTCTCACTCGAGGCCGAGGATGTAGTAGGCGAACTAGGCTTCGCTATGGATGTAGAGAGTTGACGACCTTTAGTGGACCTGCTCGTCATGATACACCAGGAATATCAGTCTAATACTTCAATACTGTCGTGTTACTAAATAAGCTTTGAATAAAACGCCTTTAAATACGTTGTTTAATCCTTCGTTCTGCAGAGCTAGAAGACACACGTCTTACTCCATAGCTTGCTCAACAGCGCCCCCCTGGTTTCTGCATCTTTATCAAAGTATGCTAAAGTGCCGGCTCTGGCCAGTTCATCCTTGAGCGCATTGAACGCTCTTCTCTGCTCTGGTCCGAAACTCGAAGGTGTATCCTTTCGTGAGACGCCGCAGCGCTCCAAAGAGTCGCAAACTGCGGGATGAACCTGCTGCTGTATCCGACTAGTCCTAGGAAGCTCCTCACTTCCGCCGCATTCTCTGGCTCACGGGCCTCTGCCACAGCTCGCACCCTCTCTTCTGTTGGGCCGATGCCCTTCTCGGACAACAGGATGCCCATGAAGACTAACTTGTCCATGTTAAACTGGCATTTGTCTGGGTTCAGAGTCAGGCCTCTCTCCATCAGCCTGGTCAGGACGGCGTGAGACGCTTTGTCGTGCGTGTCCTGGTCCTGTGCGTGTACGATGATGTCGTCGGATATATTTTCAACACCCTCTATCCCTGCTAGGGCGTTGGCCACCTCGTGCTGGTATTGCTCGCTGGCTGAGCTCACTCCAATATCAGCCGCTTATACCGGTACACTCCGTTGTGTACAGCGAAGGTTGTGATTCCCCGTGATTCTGGGCTCAGTTCCAACTGATGGTATCCCCATTTAAGGTCTAACTTGCTAAACACTGTTGAACCATTCATGCCCTGGAGTATCTCATCAACTGTGGGAATCGGATACCTCTCTCTCTCTATAGCCTGGTTGGCCCGTCTCATATCTAAGCAAAGTCTCACATCATTGTCAGCCTTTGGCACTATCACTACAGGGTTTACCCATGGGGTGGGGCCATCTACAGGCTCTATAATGTCCATGTCCATGAGTTGCTTTATCCTGGCCTCTACTGCCCCCCTGAGGTTGAATGGTATGCGCCTAAGAGGCTGGGCAACCGGCTTCACTTCTGGGTTGATGTGTAGGCTAACCTGCTTGGAGTTTAGTTTTCCAACCCCCTGAAATAGCTTGGGGTACTGCTGTTCTAGTGACTGCTTGTCAACTACAGCTGCTACATCTACTCCTATTTTTAAGACTCCTAGTTTCATAGCTGTCTCCCTGCCTAGCAGAGCTTCCCCCTGACCGCTAACTACTATGAACTCTGCCTGTTCAGTTCTGTTGCTCACTGCAATCTCACAGGTGAATGCACCTTTAACAGGTAGTGGCTGACTAGCTCCATAAGAAAACAGCTTCCTCTCTGTCTTGGGGATATATGACTGGCACTTTATGTGTTCTGCCTTCAGTCTCTCCCATGTATTTTCACCCATTACATTACTAGTAGCTCCTGAATCAACTAACATCTGCAGTTTTACTCCCCCCACAGAAAAGGTAAGTCTCTCATTTGTATTTTTCTCATTGACAACAAATGCATATTCATCTTGCCATTGCTCCTCAACATTACTCACGCGCTGTTTTGCACCTTTGGGCTTGGTGCGACACTGAGATGAGTAGTGGTCCCTGCCTGTGCATTTATGACACGTCTGTCCGCGGCAGGGGCAATTTGGGTCGCTGCCCAAGTGGTCTGTGTTTCCACATCGATAACATTTCCTTTCTTTCTGCTTGTCTCTTTGGTTGTCACCTTTGGTTGCTGGTTTCCTTTGGTTTTTTCCAGTTTCTCCTCCTTTCTGTGCGACGCGATGAACAGTCTCTGTCTCCGCCTTTGCCGCGCCCGACATGGCTGACATCTGCTCCTCCACACTCTCGCACTGCGAGGCAAGTTGAAGTGTGCGGGCGAGTGTTAAACCCGGCCCCTCCTCTAGTAGTTTCCTCCTCACGTACATTGAAGTACACCTGCTCAGGATAGCGTCCCTTATCTGGTTATCAACATCCACCCCAAAGTCACAATCTCGCGCAGCCTGCCGTAGGCGAGTACAAAACTGCTGTATGGTCTCACCTGCATTCTGGTTTAACTTGTGAAAAGTTTGCCGTGCAAATGCTGCATTGACTTGGGGCACAAAATATCCATTCAAAGCACGGACCGCAGCCGGATCTCTTAACCGCTGTTAACACCGTAGCAATTTCCAGCGCAGAGTGCGAGACAGCTGTCTTTAAAAACAGCAACCATATCATCGCTCCTGTTTTTAACCCTTGTTGCTCCACCACTGGAAAGTTACCATTAGACCAGAGAGAGGGATAGAAATGCAGCGACACAGAGGTAGGAAAAGTTTACCCTTTTTCCTCCGCGGAGGGGGAGCGTTTGGTTGGGAGAGGCGAGTTGAGCCCCGGCATCTCTTATTTAACAAATTAAGCACTGGCTGATTAGATAATTGCATTAACGAGCAGGTGTATAGGTGTACCTAATAAAGTGGACACTGAGTGTAAATTGAGATTTCAATTAAAATACATTTCATTAAATCTTTGTAATTAAAAAGACATTGAAATGTACTGTTATTCAAACCAGCTACATCTTTAAAATGAGCTAACTCAGTACTTCACGAGGTAACTGCTGATGTATTGTAACTCTAACTATTATTCAGGGATGGCACCTTTGAGAGGCGACAAAGAGTGAGATTTGACTATCGACAAACCCATACCTCCTTAGGCTACTTAATTTCATGTAATTTATGTATTTATTTGTTATATTTTATTAACATAATAAATACATATTTTTGGCCAAGTCACAGGCTGTGTCCGAAACCGCTCCCTATTCCCTATATAGTACACTATATAGTGTGTACGCCATTTTGTAGTGTGCGACGAATTCTAAACTGTTAATTTTGTTCACTATATAGTGAACGAGAAAATACCCACAATTCACCGTGATTTGTAGTGTACATCGACTGTACCCTACAATTTCTCCCGTGTACCACAATGCAATGCGGTCGTGTCGTGCCGTCATACATACACCTCCGTTTATGCCTCAAGAACAAAAGTTCAGGAATCATGGTGGTGGTAACGTTAGCTAACTGCTTTAGCCACCGTTAGCTACCGTTATTATCGCTATGGGAGTTGGTGCTAGTCGTGAGCTCTTGAGTTATCCTAACGTTATTTTCTCCACACGAGCTAGTTAGCTCACGACTTCCATAACGGTAGCTATTGGTGGCTAAAGTAGTGGCTAGCAGACAGCACCACAGTTGACAAAACCACACTTGCACATCATTAGAATTTAAACAATTTATTTGGGATTTAACATTCAAAACTGAACATGCAAACCCGATACCACCTGAGTACATTTCAACCTGCTGTCATGAGTGCTCGGTTTGTTTACGATACTGGGCGCGTCCGCTTGCGTCACCTGAATATCCGGCACTTTTTTTTTTGACGCAAATGACGTTCAGTTGTAGTATCCGAAAACACTACTTTCGTTCGCTACATAGTACACTATATATTAGTATATACTATATAGGGAATAGGGAATAGGGAACGAGTGAGCGGTTTCGGACACAGCCACAGTGTGCGCTGACTTGCTGGGTGAAGACGTCATAATAGATCTTTCAAACTGGCGAGAGAGCATGGAAGACTAACTACTTACACCACGTATTGTGACATCACAACACCAGGATGACGTCTCATAATGGAACGCGTACATTACATATTAGGCAAAATTAGACGGTAGCTACTAGTGAAGAGTTTAGAAAGACGATGTACTTACATACGCTATACCTCATATAGACGATTATGGATTTACGCGTGTTTCTTTTTCTGTTATTTATGCTTTTAGGCAACTTCTCCATCATCGCAGGCAACCAAAGTTCTGGTAAGCATTATCGGCTGAATTAATTTCCGATGACAAATGTGTTTCTCAGCTCAGCTGGATAGTAAGCTACCTTTTGGGAGCAACATCTCAGTTAGCAAGTTAATCAGCTAGAAGTTAGCTTTCTATGTGAGGGTTGTCCCATTTACACATTATAGAACTCGGGTTTGAGTGTATGTAATGGTTGAACTATAATCTGTAACTTGCTCGTTAATTTGACTAAATATGGTAAAGTTAGAAGCAAGCCATACACGTATAACTTGCCGCTAACGTTACCTATCAAGAAGCCGGGTGTTTTTTGGCTGATCGCGTGGAAGTCATATCCTCCTTACGTCTTTACACTTAAGACTGACATTCATTGGTGGGGTACATATTTAGTTATATTGACATGCTTTACCTAGTATAAAAGCTTTCGAGTGTAAAAACGTTTTCAATTGGTTTTGACACTTCTGTTTCGAACCAGATGGGGATTTCTTATTGGGCAACCTGGATGTCACGGGGTTTCTACATCTGCTGGAGGAGCGTTTTCATCATTGCGCTAAATTGGTAAGTCCGCTGTATTTTACTGTGTGCATTTCACTGCTCGAAGATTTTGGAAATAGCTTGAAGTAGGGCCGATTTCGCTAAGGAATAATTGAAACGTTTTGCAATTTAGGTGGTTATATTGTTTATTGATAGTTACTCGTAAACCCCATTTACTGTAGAATCACCTATAAGTGTAAATCGCAAATCGTACATTTTCACTACGGGTCCTTTTCCATTGCGCAAAAAACAAGAGCCTGAACTTTTGGTACGTTTTTGGCACTAGAAAACGGGAACTTTGGGTTTTCCATTCGCCAAGGTTCCAGTTACGCATAGTTCTCATTGTTGATTTTTGGTTTATGTTCAAGATGTGGTACTTACCATACCAAACAGGACCTTGGGGGCATTGTTGTTAGCATTTGTTGAAGAAGGGACATCAGCATAATGAAGCAAACCATGGAGAAAAACCTGAGACCATGAAACAAGTGCAGTTCTTGTTAAAAATAAAATGTGAGGACAGTTCTGGCAAGTACATTTATGGTCGGGAAAGAGAGGAAAACCTGTTAACGTTTAACCCTGCTATAGCTTGCTATCAAGTGATACTTTTTTCATATCGAAGCTTAATGTATACGATACGATATACTTTATTTGTCCCTGTGGGGAAACTTGTCTTTGACTCTCGGTAGCTGTTTCACAGTAATTACACATTTCAGAAAAACAGTTCCTCAAAAGAGCAGTATCAATGAAATTACAGATTCTGTACAACAACACAGTATATCTACACATTCTCATCGACACAATACATCTACACATGCATCAAGTGATACGTTTTTACATATGGTAGCTTACCCAAAAGCAAGCGAACAATCGTTCCTTCGCGTTGCTGATGTCTGCTCCGAATGAGTGCAAACCGTAACTTTTACCCCTGAAGTCGGTGGAAACAAGAACGGTAACTAAAACCGGAACTAGTGCTAGTTCCTGTTAGGTCTAGTACTTGTTTTTTTTTTTTTTTTTAAAGGGCCGTAATTGTGATGAATGTACTGGAGGATATTCTCTGTGCATTGGGATAGGCTCTGATTTGCCCCAGGGAGCAGGGGTTTTAACCCAATGGTTTTGGATGAATTTTCTTTCAGCTCCTTGAATGGCAACCAGGTCCCGACCTCTATGGACTGCCTTGGCATTTTTGGCATTTTTTGGTGATTGCGGTGGTCACTAGAATGATCTTTTGGCGAAGGCTGTGCACTGTAAGTCTTTTCATTATTATCATTTTTGATATTTGCCTTTTACCTTATCACCGAAACTATATCTCAAAGTCCCCTCACATTGTACAATAAAGCCTCTTCAATGATCTGAGCTGCTCTGAACTGCATGGAAGACAAAATAATGTTTGGAATCACTCTACTACCCTTTGACTATTTGATTGAATTGCCCCTTCATACCCTGTAGATCCAAATTAACTATTTTTCAGGCAATTTCCAAAGTTGGAACCAATGGATACATCCAATCCTGAAACAGATCAGGAAAAAATTAACCATTTAACAGCAGTTGAAACTTCCCATGTTTTATCTTTCCTCTAATGAGGATCATCATCAAAGTGAATACAGCTGCTTGTGAACTGTTATAGAAAATAAGTGTCAAATATAAGTTGCAACGGAGGCTATGAAGTGAATAGTTGAGGTTTCAGTGATGTGTTTTCTGACAGGTGAAGAGCACTATTTCCAGGCTTAAAGAGGATGGGAATCAGATCTGGGAGAGCCTCCAGGCAGAACAGTCCAAGAGCCAGCAGCTGGAAGGTCTGTTGCACAGAGTATTTCTTAAAGATTTTGTTTCTGATTTTATCCCATTTTCTCCCAATTTGGTAGCCAATTAGACCCGCTATTTTATGTCAATTCCCCCCTAGTAATGTGAGTTTCCTGCCGTAGTCTTGTGACCGGTAGTGACGAAGGCGAAGTAACGCCTCCTCCGAGACGGCACTTGCCAAGCCGTCGACCGTAACCCGGTACTACAGGGCCACTCTTATGCGCAGCGAACGCCATGTCGGCTTCCCTCCCCCCTCCCTGGGGCGGACAGCCAATCGCCGCCCCTGGTGGCGCTCCCGGCCAGAGCCGACTCTGGCGAGACGGGGGGGAATTGAACTGAACCCCGGTCTCCGTGGCCAGCGTCGGACGTTGTAACCACTGGAGCACGCGGGAGGCCGCACAGAGTATTTCTTATCTAATATTTGCAGCATAGTTGACACGCCCACTGAGGATATCTTGGCAATGGAGCAGGAAGGAAGCCCAGACAAACACTGTGTAAATGAATGAGTGACTCCCGCATGAAACCCGTATGACTTCTCTCTGTATATTTGCCACCCTCCCCTGTGTCTGAATTGTTAACCATTTGTTTGCCTCAGAAAAATCAAAATTCTGGCGCAGGACCGGGCTATCCTCCAGAGTGAGAAAATCCATCTGGAGCAGCAAGCTAAAACCATGCAGCAGGATCTGGACTCAAAGGACCTTTTCCAGGCCTCGGGCAGCACCACACAGCAGTAAGTATCAGGCAACAGGCATCGCTCAGGCGAATATACAGTATTAACCCCCGTCATTTAGATGAGAAGTTGTGTATCAATGCAACAGTATGGCGATACAGAAGGTATTGATGGAATTTCTACACAGCATACAGGGACTACTGATTTACGGTAACATTACATTAGCTCTTTGTCTATTTTGCTAACTTTGTTTCTGACCCATTTTTCCCAATTTGGTAGCCAATTAGCTATCTTGTACAAGCACTCAAATTGTTTAGGCGACTAAAGTAACCCGGTACAGTATGGATGTGGAGCCAGTGCCAACACTTGTTAACGGCATTTCTGGACAGTAGCTCTTTGTCTATTTTGCTAACTATCTTGCTAACGTTTTGTTGTCGTTTTCCTCACTTACTTACACCGGACCAGCCAAAGTGTGGTGCGTTAGACCGTTACGCTATCCACCAGCCCTGGTTTTAAAAGTTAAAAGTTAAAAGTTTTAAAAACTGCAAGTAACGTGTTGTGTTGCAGGACTTCAGGCTTTGAGCACCATGATACAGACTCAGAAGTGAAGCTCAAGTCTCCCGACTGCAGATCCAGGAGATGGAACAGGAGCACAAGAGAACAGAGGCCCTGCTCAAAACTGAGGTGAGCAGATTAATCCAGGACTTTAAAACTAACTTGTTACAAGATACCAATTTTTTTTTTTACACACATTGAAAGTTATTATTCAGCTCAACTTCATCTCCAGCTGTTCCTGAAAATAATGGATTTTGGACATACATGGATTTTGTGTGACACGGATATACCACACATTCCTATTACAACAGTGGCTTGTATATGGCACACTCACCTTTTATCCAATCGGATGTGATGTTTGTAGCGGTCCACCTTTAAGCAGTAATATAGGGTTTATATCATTTATTTGTGTGCCCCAGATTTTAGTTTTTTATCATTAGGAGCAAATGTTTCTTTCGGTTAGTCTTCTTAGCAGAGTGCATTTCATTTCATTTCACGTTTCAGTATATCATGATTTTGTTGTCAGATTTCTGTACTGACTGTCAACCCCCCACCAGATCACATTTCATGAAAAGCAGGCGCAGGAGCACATGGTAAGGGGGACACAATCATCATTCAAAGCAAGTCGTTTTGTAAATAGATGTGTGATGAGTTGTGAATTGACAGAATATTCATCCGCTCTCTCCGTGGTCTCCAGATGAACACTCAGAAGGCTGAGTATGCCCTGGCAGCTGAGAGGAAAGAGATTGCAAACCTTCGGCAGAAGTGAGTTTATTTGTGCAACTTGTGTTTCTGACGAGTGCTGGGGTAGGTGGTGGCCTGAGATTGATGGCAAACAGTCAGGCTTCATCACCATTCGCTGACATGGTGAAGGCGTTTTCAGCTGGCTTGGGATTGACATAATCCTCACTGGACCCAATGGACAGTTTTCTAGTAGGGTGACATTTTCCCTCATCTGAATGGCATGTTTTTATGTGTTCGCAGGATGATTGAGGTCAACGCTCACTTTGAAGAGATAAAGAGGCCTGTCTTTGTTCCCTCTCTTATAAAAGGTGAGCCCCTGCCTATTGATAATTTTACCCTTCCCGCCATTCATTCAAACCA
Source organism: Aldrovandia affinis (assembly GCA_029706075.1). NCBI lineage: Eukaryota > Metazoa > Chordata > Actinopteri > Notacanthiformes > Halosauridae > Aldrovandia > Aldrovandia affinis. The sequence goes on along the minus strand of JAINUG010001323.1, from coordinate 1,318 downwards.
TAATTTTACCTGGAAACTCACATTGAGGTTTAAAATCTATTTTACAAGTGAGACACATGGTACCAGAAATACACTCCTGGATCGCGGTCTCTGTCCGGTTGATGGTGTTTCTCAGTGTTTCTGTGAATGGTGGAAATGATTTAAACAGGATGCATGGCTCTTTCCAGAAACAGAGATCCCCAATCAACATTGTTTAATGGAACTTAAATGAGACTTAAATAATTTAGGCCCTATAAAATGAATTGGCCCTACTCTACCCAACAAGGGTTTATCAGTAGCTAGAAGATACAATATGCATGGCTATAGAGGTGATTCATTTTCTTACTTAAATTAATTGCCAATGGTTTGACTGTTGTAGCTGGAAAAGTAGTGATTGAAATGGAGTGGAAATCAAAGTGCCGTGTTCCATTGTTGAGTTTGTACTGCTGGCAGCTGATCATGAGCAGAGCTGATCAATGGTAGAAAAAGCATAATAATGGTGGTATTGGAATACAATCTCTAAACAGATTTAATGCACCATTCAGCACGGTGGAGGCTGGATTACCAGTACCTTACTGCCTGGTACATATGACAACATTACCCTCGTTCAGTGATCATTATCAGATACCTGCAACCTAACCTCTTTGTGTGGTCTCTCTTCCAGATGACAGCTTCTGGAAAATTAGTAAGTTGGTACATTATTGAATAGGTCCATAAAATCAAAGGGTGACAGATTTGAATGGATTCAATTAGCTCAGTATCATTTAGTATCATTATAATCTTCTGGCCTACTCTTAAGACCAAATATCTGTACAATGTACCCCTTCACAGTGTTTAGCTGTAGATTCAAGTATTACAAGCTATGAAAGGAACTGTTGCGATTCAGTGATGTGTTTTCTGACAAAAGGAAGGAAAGCTGAACATGGAGAAACTGCAGGCTGAGAAAATGTGTGAGCAGTTGGAAGGTATGTGGCATATGTATTTCTTATAACCAGATAGTCATTACAGTTCCCTGTGTCTGATTTGTGACCATTTGCACCCACAGAGAGAATCAAGAAAATGGAGTGTGACCAAGCCTGCATGCGCAGTGAGAAAAACCACCAGGAAAGTCTGAATATGATTCTCCAGGAAAAATTAGACATTTTGCACAAGCTCTGCCAGTTAAAGACAACGCTCTACAGCAGTGAGTATCGAGCATAATACTGTCTCAGGGAAAGAGGGGACTTTGTTGGACCTGATGGCATTGTGAACAAGACAGGAACCTGAAGTTTTGGATCTTGTACATATTAGGAATATCTTGCAAATCAAAAGACCTGCTTTATGGGATAAATGTCATCTT
>JAINUG010001322.1:0-25041 GCA_029706075.1 Aldrovandia affinis | reverse complement strand
GGTTATAGTATAACCATAAAACTATGCGCCTCGTAATATCTTCTGCTTAAGGGTCAAACGCTTTGCGGCCCAGATGAATATTGTGAGAGGCCAAATGGCCTTTGATAGTAAAGGCCGGCTCCCCTGGGGCCGGAGGAATCGCTCCCCCACTTGCAGACACTCACCGCCACCCTGCCCCAACCAGACCCTCCGCCTCCCGGGCAAACTGACCGTCCCTACCCTGCAGGCTTCGGCAGCCATTCCTCGCGGTTCTATTTTCTCTGTGTACCGAAGACCTAAAACCTTTGACTCCACTATCAATTTAATACCTACCAAATGTCATTACCACTGCCTACTTGGTCAATAACATCGTATATATCCCTCTTATACCTCATTTAAAAACATACATACCTCACTAACCTTTTCCCCAGCGTTGCTAAATGATGCGCAGCCGCCTACAATGATGTCCCATCCTGTATTACTGAACTGACTTTTGCGCTAACTGTGATTGTTCCTACTGCATTAATGCACATCTTGTAAGTCGCCCTGGATAAGAGCGCTGTTAAAGGCTAAAATGTGGAAATGTCAAGTTGATTTGTCATCTGTAGACAAATTCGTACCTTTAAATGTGAAGATATAATAAAGATATATATAGATTGCTATGAACAAGGTGACAGAAAAGACCACAAAACTAAATGAACCACCATTTGTTTGGGGTGCTACGTTATGAGGATTGAGGGTCCAGTACACCCTGTTTGGGGCACACCCAAAACAAGCTTCCCCTCGAAGCCCCTGGGACGAGTTATACTTTTGTATAATATGTCTAAACCAGATAATCACTGTCTTGTGAGATGGTGTTGAACTATGCCCTCTTTGCTATTTATCCGTCTGGAGCATGATGAGTGGAATCTACAATGCAAACACGAGCACAGGCTCTTTAAAACCCAACCTTATTCTTCATTTAGAAAACTTGCAAAACCGAGCAACATGCAAACAGGCTAACAGTCTTACAATTAACCCGGTTCTGGAACATATTACGTCTGAAACCCATGCTGCCACTGATTGCTTTTCAAAGGTTTCAAGAAAATGTTTTTAAAATAGAGAATTCAGCACACACAAAGAGCTACGAGGCATTTTCACTGCATAATAGATATTTTTATCTACAAAAACATTTATTCCAAATGTAAAAATATTTCAAATTATATTTTTGATATTAAAAAATATCAGCAAATATAATAAATGGCCATCTGTATACGATTTGGGATATTTTGTTTGACAAGATGTGCTATATATAAAATGACAAATGCAAGAAATACGCTTTTAAAGTAATAGTGCTGTTCGTAGCCTACCCAGTTGAGTTTCTGTCTGATGACACCGGTTTGAGATATGCCAGGAGCCCGAAATGCCCTGAATGGCGTCACGAGAGGGGATCTGATAGCAAAACCAGCGAGAGGAGAAACATCGCGATATTAATAATACACTGCTACAAAACGGTGCGAGCGTGTATGCAGTGAGGAGAGACCGTACGTGCACGCAAAGAAACACGCTTTAAACCGTGCCGCGCGTTAATTATCATACTGCACGACTGACGAATTTTTGTGCACATCGAACTGGACACTCTGCCGCATCCGACTGCGCGTTATCGGACCATCAAACCCCGCAAGAATTGACCGCTGGTCAGTGAATTGACTGACCAAAGATACTTCAAAAATATTTTGGAAGTTTAAAAACATACCAACAGGAGACACAGACACTAACGACGCAGTTTATCAAAAGTAATTTCCTAAAGGCGGTAACATAAACATACGGCAAACAGATAAAAACAAATAGCCTACATACTGGCTGATGGTTCAAATCTGGCGGTGTGATCACAGAGATCAAAGAGATGTGAAATATGGAAATCAGACGCTAAGAAAAAGAGAAAGAAAAAGAAAACTTTGTGTTAACCGGATCAACAACCACAACCGCCTGATTGGGTGGATGTGAAAGCATCGGACTCGGAGCAAACAGAATCTCTGTGTTTAGCTGCGTGAACTATGAGCGGAACCTGCGAGCGGCAGTCATTTATTGCTGTCATGGTACCGGGGATTGACTGCTGCTTTGAAAGCGCTGGCAACATGAGTGGGCTGCTTTACTTCACGATATTTATTAATACATGAAGTAAATCACTAGTGCAGCACTTTCTGATCTGAAATGATTTCAAGAAATCTCACCTATGTTTAATATTTCAAGGATCTAAAATCATTGTGACACTGCCTGCGTATTTATATAGATAAATTATTGTAAGAAAATGACCTGTTTTATATAATTTATTTAATATTTCATCTCAAATTGGCCGCGCTCAAACACTAGGATCATCTCCAATGAGCGCGGCTACAATGGCACTGGCTTAACCCAGATTTTAAGCCCTGATTATCAAGTTTCCTGAAATTTCAATTAAATGTTTTGAACTCAAATGGCTCGTTATGAGTTATATTCTCGTGCCAGGCGATCCGGACGGCGTTCGCAGCGCGAGGAGGCGGTGGTGGACCGGGTCAGCAGAGTCCCGTGCGCTGGGTGGAAGACGATGGTTCGGCTGGCAGAGTTATTATTGCTGGGACTCTTCACTGACGCGTACATCACGGTGTTACGGAGCAGTCCGCTGCATCGGGGAAATGGGACTCTGTACAACGACTACGGGCACGCCGCTCCCGGACGGTGGCTTGCAATTCATTTATCTCTGCAGTTGCATTGCCTATGTATGCTTCCGCGTTCACACAGAATTTCATTCCAACCCACTGACCATAATGATCTCCGAGCAGGCCAACCCCGCCGTGCCACTGGAATTAAATACTAAAAAAACCTATTATAGGAACTAAAATAAGAAATAAAATATGTAAATATGTGTGTTTGTCACACTATAAAATAACTATCGTTTGTTGCATTTGTAAAATTATAGAACAACAAAAAAGAAAACCAAACATTTGTGCTGTTTTTACCTGTTATAACAAAGGAAAACCTCAAACTCTTATATGAAGAGGCTTTCTTCAACATGCAGACCTTTGAAATAAAACTACAGACCATGCAGGTCTATTTTGAGTCCTTCCCGTATTTGCATAACAGCGCTGTCTGCTCAATATCGTTTACATCACTTCCTCATCACAGGCGATTGGTATGCTGGAGCTGAATTAATCTCCTCAATTTGTTGACTGTGTTTTCTGCCATCTTAATGGTCCTGTCCTTGACGGTCTTTGCAGAAGGCATATCTCTATTTCTGAACCAATTCCGCGTTTGTTTTTGAAGTCCGAGAACAGATGTTCTGATATTTTAATGAATGATTCTTTCATGTATTCTCCATCTGTGGCGGCTTTCCGCGCCCATACTCTATCACAGGCTGCCACAAAACTAGCAAGCAGTAGTTAGTTCGGATTTGAGCCGCTTCTTGAAAGTAGATTTGCTCTGCTCAGCTTTCGCCGCAGTTCCGGAAATCGCTTTGCATTTTTTTCTTTAATCTCAGCTTGGTACTTTTCAGCAAATGCTGTGTTTGTTCTGGAAATGTCTTTCCAACATTACATTTTTGTTGTTGCTAATTTCTCTACTACATATCAAGCATACAGGTAAGCCCACATCGTTAGGAGTGAAAGCAAATAAATCTGTCCATGCTGAATTAAACTCTATTTTCCTCTGAGTTTTTCTTTTTTGGATTTATCCATGGTTGGTGCAGGGGTTGGAAACTCAAGATTAGCCACCTTGAGCAGCAGGAGCCAGGGAGGCGCCGGGGATGTGCGCATATTTTGGTGTGAGAAATATTAAACACTTTTTAGTACCAGTGTCACAGTATCACCTCGATCTCCAAAATAAGGTGTTCCCTTTGAAGAAAAAAGAAAAAGAAAATAGCCGTTATTTATTTCCATTATTTATTTATTTTGTTCAGCTGCAGGAGCCACTGCAGAGGGGAGGCGCTGAGCCGCGCATGCGGCTCCAGAGCGCGAGTTGCCGACCCTGCTCCTGGCAACTTGAAAATCAAGCACCAGTGATTTGAATCTATGACCCTAGTCTAAAACTGAGTTGCCAATTAAGGGCCCTCACCGGGCTGGTGTGGCAGTCGAGGGAGGAGAGCTGGTGGGAGCTTGCTCCGCAGCCTCAACCCAGAATGCAGCTGAACACCCGAAGGGCTCCGCCAGTAAGATCAGTGTCATCTGAAGCTGGCCTATGCAGCTGAGGCCCTGCGTCATCCTCCTCCAGAAACCCCACTGCGTTTCAGCAGACAAGCTAGTGCTGCAAATTTCGCACTAGCTGGGTCTATCCCTGAGCAGGGTATGGCCTCGCCACGTTTGTCCACGAAGGTTGAGTTGGACTCTCGCTTGATAATCTCAATGACTCGGAGATTGAGTGGATAACGTGGGCGTTGGTTTAAAAATCGTAGCGTCTACCAAAGCCTCCTCACTCGCGGTCACGCCAGCGTCTGTCAGTGTTCCCTCACCCTGTCTTTATGTTGGCGACTTCAATTGCCAGCATGAAGACTGGGGTACAATACTAACACACCGGCGGAAGGTGGCTGGCTGGGCAGCCAACAACTGCCTGACCTTGTTACATGATCCCAAGGAATTCAGCAGTTTTCTCTCCGGACGGCTAGAATACTGGGACTAATCCAGACCGCTTTCGAGAGGTGTCGTGAACAACCAGCTCCTGACAGGCAATGCTGTGGAAATTTCCACGGTCCCAACATCGAGCCATCGCTGTGCCCGTGCCCAAACTTGGACATTGTCCCGAGTAGGCGGTGACGATGGAATTTCGAGGCCAACTGGAAAGCGCTTCCGCCTCCTCACCAACAAATCCACGAGGCATCTTCCATCGCCTAATACCAACAGTGTGGATGAGGCATGGGACTTCTCTGCAGTGTGCTAGTGGCGGCCAAAAAATCCATCACGTGGGCTGTCGCAGCCAGCCACAAACCATGCTGGGATGCGGGTGTGAGAATCTTTACTGCGCCTTCCTCGGGCTCCTGCAGGCCAGTCAAGCGGGGCTGCTGCAGCCCCACCATGTGTTGAACTCGGTCGGAGGGCAAGAGCTGGGGAGGGGAGGCTGTCAATACCATCGACTTCTCACCTCCAGCCATAGGGCATGGAGTATCCTGAACAACCTCCACTGGCTTGAGTCAAAGGAACCTCCCCCTCGTCACTGCCCCATTTCTGCAAATAAAATCGCATCTCAATTTATAAAGAAAATGGGGTATACGGGTAAAGACCACATAGTCATCATGACTCATTAGCCAAAAATATCTGACCTCTGGAGGGCTAACACCTAGTAAGCGACAACATCTCGGTGAATTCACACCGGAGGAGTTCGCTACTGCCCTCCAACATAAAGCCAGGGAAAAGCTCAGACCCTAATCCATCTGCCGGAGCTTATGCTCCATGCTGCACCTGCTCTGAAGTCCTGGTTAAGAGCTTTTCCTCTCTTCCTGCTTGCGCCAACTGAAGATCTACAAAATCTGAGAAGGCCCTAGTTATCGCGATCCCGAGAAGCCGAATAAATAAGCCTGAAGGGACCCTAGGCACCGTCCCATCTCTTTGCTCTGCATCCCCTTCAAGATCATGGGCGTCTTATCTCGCCCGCGTCGAACCGTTGTTGACCCACTGCTCCCGGGGAGCAGGCTGGGTTCCGGCCGAGAATCGACCAAACAAGGCCGTCACTTTGTTGACCCAAGACATCGGACAGCTTCTCGGCCAAAAGAAGGCTGGAGCCGTTTTTGTCGATCTGACGGCTGCCTACGATTACCGTGGCATCGGCGGCCTCACCTGCAAGCTTCCTCCGCCTGCTGCCGGACGGGCACATGGTCAGAATGATCATGGGCGCTTGTCCCGAAATGTAGCTCCCACCCTCACCACAGTAGCGGACAGCGAGTAGGTTACGGCTTTCAAGAGCAGCGTCCCCCAGGGATCGGTCTGCTTCCCCCTCCTCTATAACATCTACACCTATGACTTGCCTGACACAGTCTGGCGGAGTATGCCTCGCCAGATGACCTCGCGTTGGTGTACTCTCTGCTGGAGACTGGCAGTCATTGGAGGGACATTGGGCCAGGATATGAAGCACTAGTGGCATACCTCCAGAAATGGAGATTGAAGCTCAGCGAGGCAAAGGCGGTGTGGCAGCCTTCCATCTTTACAACAAGGAGGCCAAACGTGAGCTCAGTAAATATCGGCGGAATACCCCTGCCATGTGCGCTGAGCCAACGTACCTCGGCGTGACACTGGACAGGTCGCTCACGTTCGCCGACACCTCGCGTCACTGCGCAAAGAAGCTAACATCTGGATCTCGTGTAGCATTGATAGGCGACTAGTCGGGTCAGGCTGGGGCGCGGGGCAAGAACACTGCGTACGGCTGCCCTGGCCCTTGTCTACTCGACTAGTGAGTACTGCGCGCCAGTATGGTGTCGCAGTGCTCACACCCGCCTCATCGTCTATCCTTGAGCATTGCGCATTGTGACAGGATGCCTGCGTCCCACTCCTGTGGACATAACCTCTCCATCCTTGCAGGCATCAGCCCGGCTGGGCTTCGCCGTGTCGGGGAGCCATAGCACGTCTCATGCCGGGCCATGGGGCCAAACCATCTGCTTCATGAAAGGCTCACTCTAACAGCTGAGCCTCCCGGGCGCCTCAAGTCGAGACACCCATTTGTGCCTGCCGCGCGGGGAACTCCTGCAGCAATGCAGCGACCTTAATATCAGTGCGGCACGGTGGGTGGATTACACCTGGAGCACGAGTGGGAGAAAACACCTCTAGACTCCGTGACTTCATCCCAGGCGTCGGTCCTCCCCATCGGGGTGGACCTGCCCGACTGGCGTGGGTGTGAGCTTAACCGCCTCGGACTGGCGTCGAGGCGTTTCTGCTCATCGATGCACAGATGGGGCTTGGCCTCCCCTGCGCGGCCTGCGAGTGTGGCGCAGAGGAACAAACCGCGAACCATGTCATCTTGGATTGCCCGATTTATCGGGCACAATGGGATCCATGGTCTGTCGGTTTTGGATGGCGACACGGTGACATGGCTGCTGGAGGTGTGCCCGAAATATAGCCTGGGTAGACCCCTAGGCTTGAGGTGGTAAAGGATAGCCCTCGGCCCGAGCCTGGGGAGCAGGAAAATAATATACCCCAAGCGGCCGAAGATGGCACAGGCCGGTAGGCTACCCAGCAAAGAATTGCAGTAGTCAGATGTGAGATCACCGGGGCCTGGACCAGGTTGTGTGACCTCTTGGGTGAGGAACAGTCAGATCCTCCCGGATGTTGTGGAGGAGAATCGGCAGACTGGGACACCTGGCAGGCTGGGATGGAGCCTTCACGGTGATTGAAACATCAATCATCAGGGAACCCTTCACTGGGAGGAAGAGCAGCTCGAACTTCCCCAGGTTCAGCTTCAGGTGGTGGGTGGAAATCGAGGCAGAGATGTCAGCCAGGCATGCAGAGATCCGTGCCGGCATCTGGGTCTCAGATGGAGAGAAGGAGAGAAAGAGTTGAGTGTCTTCGGCATAACGGTGGGAAGAAAAACCATGAGCAGAGATAACAGAACCAAGTGTCTTGGTGTACAGGGAGAATAGGATGGGGCCTAGCACCGGGCCCTGCGGGACTCCAGTAGAGCGGATGTGGGGAGAGAGAGGGATCCTCTCAGGCTGCCTGGTAGGACTGGTCAGTCAGGTATGACTTGAACCATGTCAGTGCAGATCAGAGATTCCCATCTCGACGAGAGATGAGAGCAGGACCTGGTGGTGCACGGTATCAAATGCAGCTGACAGGTCAAGGAGGAGGAGGGATGGAGCTAAGGCATTGGGACTCAGTGACCGCAAGGAGAGCTGTCTCTGTGGAGTGGCTTGCCTTGAACCCAGATTGGTTTAGGATCAAGCTGGTCATTCTGTAAGGAGATGATTAGACAGCTGGTTATAGACAGCCGCTCTAGTGTTTTGGAGAGAATGGGAGGAGAGAGACAGGTCGGTAGTTGGAAATGACAGCAGGATTCAGAGAGGGTTTTTGAAGAGGGAGACGACATGGGCGCTTTTGAGGGAGAGGAGACAGAGCCAGAGGAAAGAGAGGAGTTGATCATATGGGAGACAAAGGAAGGATGTCCATAGCAATAGACTGGAAGAGGAAAAGAATGGGATCGAGGGCAGGTGGTGGGGCAGGTGGGAGTGAACAAGTTGAAGGATGTCAGAGTCAGGAGGAGGTGAAAGGGGAGGACAGAGGGGTGAGAGGTTTAGGTAGTGAGATGGGTGAGAGAGGGTTAGGTGAGGAGAGGATGGGGGGGAAGGAGTTGCGAATGTCACTCGACTGTAACTCCGCGAAAAGAAGGATGCAAAGTCATCCGCGGTTAGAAGGGAGGGTGTGGGGGAGGAGGGGTGAGGAGAGAGGAGAAACGTAGAGCCCAGTTTTTGAGGATTAGAAGCAGAAGATTGAATCTTGGAAAGGAAAAATGCAGATTTAGCAGAGGAGAGGTTAGAGGAAAAGGTAGCCAGGAGTGTGTGGAAGTCAGTCAGAGCCACAGGGGGATTTAGATTTTCTCCAAATCCAAAACTTGAGACTCTCAAACAGTAAAACTCACATTCAATAGTGGGTGGTATCCCTATCATTGGCTTAATAACTTGGAAATCATATCCTGACTCATTTGGACACTTTAGAAATGTAATCAGCTCAGTCCATCTGAGCCTCTGGGATGTATCTCTAAAAGCAAGGTAATGCCACTTAACTCTAACCCCTAACCTAAAAACCAGGTTTGATTTTTTATGCCACTGAGCAAAGTGAGGACGTCCGTGTTACTCCACCTGATCCGCTGACAGGTTCAACAGTCATGTTTTCAGTTTTTGAGCAAGTGTCATACTTCTATTGAAATGCATCCTCTATTTCCAGCAAGATTATGACTGTATGAGCTTTTTCTTAATGGGATGTTTCTTCTAAGAGGGAGTGGACATAAGAAGAAATGTGTACTGAGACATGCCGCTCCAAATCCCCGAATTTCATCAGCTGTAACCCAATGTCCACAGAGCTATACTGTGTTCCTTGTCAAGACTCTGGGCCATTGATTTCACCAGTCCTCTTGTCTTTTCTCTCCGTCTACAAATTGATATTCTTAAAAATACTGGCTCACCCGTATAATATAAATAAGCTGTTCTGTAGTGGAATGGTGGCTCTTAAGTCTACATGTTGAAATGTGTAATTGAGATTTGGACATAGCATGAAATAAGTGCTCTTAATGGAAGTCAGTTTTAATGGCCCCACTGCTGACAGACAAAAAAGTACCTGTAGGCAGATGCTTTGAAACTCACTGGATCTCCCAAAGTTTTGTGTCTGTGCAGCCAGGCCTAAACACCGAAGGCTCAGCGCCAAGTCACTGGATTCTGGTTTCTTCTAATGACAAACATAAATCTGTGCAAACCAAAGCTGCTGGTCACTAGAATGAAATATTTTATGCTGCTCTTAGTTTTTTCCTCCACAGAACACCTGTCTCAAGAGCATGTTGGGCTGCCCTTTGTCTCTTCACCTGAAAAATCTCACCAAAGAGAAATGCAGAACAGTCCAGAGACCTTCTGCGGCTCTGGAGATACTAACCAACTTCAAAGCATCCCTATAGGTCCCTCACCCCCCTCACAGCCGCAATAGCGCCCATGCCCTTCTAATAAAGGCACGATTGTGTGTGGGCCTGCGGAGTTCAAAGGTCAGGGCAGGGGGAGCGATGGGGTGCCTCACCACCATGCTCCCCAAATCTGACATGTGTTTCCTCGAACCATGCCATGCCACTCAGCGTTCCTCATATTGCGATGCCTTTGAAAAACTTGGAAAACATGGATGAGAGACATCTGTGTGCCAGACCTCAGACCCCCTTCTCTGGGCTGTGCGGGGCGCAAGCGGGCCTCAAACCCCCGCTTTCAACCTGGCCACATAGTTTGACCACGGCATCCTCTCTCCATATGCTGCCGTCTGCCGTGGTCAGTCCGGATAAAAATACAAGGTTTTCCTCTTCCCTTATTCTCAGAGTTGTAGGGTCGCCTCCATGCATCTAGAAGTGTGTACAGTGAATCAAACCTAACCTGACCGCCATTAGGCCAGGTAGCAGATGTCAGGCACTATGTCAGGCACATCCCCTTTCAAAGGGAAAAATAGAAATGGACAAGTATGTTCATGAAGTGCACGGCACCCAACCAACCATCAAGGAGGCAAAACTGGGCACTGTGTATGTGCCTCATCTCAGTGTAAATGAGCCCAACCCACCTTTAACCTCATTGGTTACATATTTCACTTCATCTTTATCAAAAAAACAGGCGCAGCCATGTTACCTGGGTTAGCAGATCAGCTGCTTTTGAACATGGACTTTGAGAAATTCATTGTAGAAAGTGCAGATTTATCACTGTCACAATCAAAAAATGATCAGAACCAAGCACACTGTCGAGGATCTGTCTTTGCAGATAGCAGTCATCATCCTGTGACCGATGGGTATAGGTTCATTATCCCATGATCGATGGGTATGAGTTAATCTTCCGTAATTTTCATTCCATGTTTGCTGGGTTTGAGGTAGTCACACTCCACTGTGGTCTGCGCTGTATTTTATACCACCCCACTGTCACCAGAACTTTGTTTCTCCTATGTGATTGCCCAACAGTTGATTTCTACCATGCTTGACTATAAATTAGTTCAGTAAATATGGCCAAACCCACCATAGACCACCCCGTCCCAGTCCGCTAGAGCTACGAGGCTGTGCGGACACACAATATGACAATTTCAGCTTTCAGTAAAAGGCTGTGCAGAAGAACTGTGGTTTGAAGCCATATATATCCACTATTAAGCAAGTAATGGACTTTCAGAGAAAGTGTGTGGAATAGGCAGGGCTAGAACAGTGAGAGGTTAGCGACAGCAAACATATCAGCCCTGTTTATTTTCTCTCATTCCGTACCTCAACAGGGAGTGTGAAAAAGAGGAAAAATATTTACATGAATCGTCAGTTACAGTCATCACCCCATTCAAACTTTCAAGGATGGGGTGGTGGGGTTTCAAAAGTGATGGAAGAAAAAGGGCCTGGACATAAACACAAACACTAAGCCCTGTTACACAGGCTGACCTCAAACAGCATTGACACCAGGCATCATGCTACCTTCTACACCATCAGCTGGCTTTGCCTTTGATTCTCCCATTAGTCAATGGATTTTTTCTTCTTTAATTCGATGAACAACTGTTATAAGTACATTAGCATGAGCACAACATTGTAAATGGCTTCTTTTCCCTTTTAGCAGAATCAGAGTCATTGGCTATGGAGAGCAATGAATAGCGTCATTACAGACCATTACCTGACCTGATGCCTCACAATGAGCGTTCTCCAGAGGGATTAAAAAACAACAACATTTGTAATCAGGGGACAAACTGGAAATGACTTTTTAAAGATAATTAACCTAAGACAAACTGCAACAACAATGGGCATCCTTAGTGAATTGTAATGGTCTTAATGTTGGGTGGGAAATGTGGCAAGCGGCCCTCTCTGGAGCAGGATGTCCGTGCAGTCTACATGATTCCCCACTTTCAGGGGCAGACTACATGGGAAGCTGCTTCTTGCCGGGATGTGGCGAGAGCTCTGACAGCAGGAACACCCTGGTTTTCTGATCAAAGCGGACTGCCCTGAAACCGCCTGCCAGTGCAGTGTCACACAGGCTGTAGGTGTACCGCAAAGGGAAGAGGGTGTGGAGGGCATATTATTGTGTAAGATTTCAAACAGATTTACTGACCTATCACGGCTAGAATTTTTTTGTGCAACCTCCTGGTGCCACAAAGCACAACACAGTTCCTGCTCAGCTTGCTAAACGCAGTTACATAGCATTACTGTTGGTATGCGTGTGATGGAAAATGTACAAAACATTCTGCAGCAAAAAAACTAAAAACATGCTCTTGAAGACTAGAAGCAATCGTGACAGACATTGTGGTATATTACATGTCTGAATTCCTTCCAGTATCAATCAAATGATTACCCCATTCCTGGAGAATCCTGAGCACCTCGCTAATTGCTGGTTTAAGTTAACATTGGCTCGTGCTGCATGTGCTACAGTCTTACCTCCTGGAAAGTCAGATGTTCTGTGTGGGTGCTGGTTTGCTAGGTGTTAACAATTAAGTAATCATGGCTAAGTCAGAGCTGCGCCACCAAAACAGCCAAAACGTTGACTTTCTACTCATAAGGCTCTTAAAAATTAGATTCCCGTCACAGAAGTAATTGCTACATGTTTTGTAATTTATGGGAACAATATGGATTTCTAAAAGAGACAAAATAATCTGCCCAGATGAAATACTGTACACAGGGAGGACTTGCACAGCATCTACTCTTTGAAATTCTCCTGGGGTTTTCTGTTGCAATTTATGCTCTGTCAAAGCAACACATGCTCAGCTACAAGCCCAAAAGAAGCAGTTGCTGTGCCCAGCATATCATTATGAAAATAAATGAAATCATATTATGAATAAAAAAAAAATAGAAGATGCAAAATATACATTTGGATTAAAGGAAAAAGCAGAGGATTGCATGCAGCCAAAGATGAAACTGGCCTCCCAAGGTAAGTCTTGGTACTACTACATGAAACGACACGTTTTGTTTAACTATACTATATACTTTTTAAAAATCTTACATATGCCTATCACTGATATTATTTAGGTCATTCATTTAGAACAGCTTCAAAGCAAAGGGACGTGTACCATTCTTAAAGCCTGAGATCTCACTGTAGAAAATACTTCAGTCAGCGTCAGTATGTTTAAGGGCTTAAATATACTTCACTTAATCACGCATACGGGTGCGTACGCATGTCTGTCTGAGTGGCGTTGTTCCTTTTCCACTGCATACATTTTGTGTCTGGATGTTTAAGCCATATCCACTAGGGCAGTTGAGCCCAAACAAAGTTGCCTGGCTGGCATACGTTGATAATAACTGCTCCAGATTCTGCACAACAACATAACAATAAACATGGCGATAGTGAAGTTGTTTTGATGTATATCTTGAAAGACGGCAGAAACAGCAGCAGTGGCACTAACCACATCGAGTGTAAACATGTATCTTTTTTAAAGTGAAATGTCAAATAAACTAAACTAAACTAAACAATAGTATATTAGACCATTAATGTATCCCAGCGTAGCAGCCGGAGAGTATGTTTCTACATCGGTAGAATGACGATGAAAGCATCATCAGTATTGTCCGTTGGAAGCCATTCAGGAGTGTCTGTTGCATCAAAACACGCAGTGAGCCAGCGGGTAAAGAAGCAGAGCGGCTTGCCATCACCCTCTGCTTTCTTGTCTGCCCATGATTTATGTCAGTACCTCGCGTGCGTGTAATGCTAGTCACTTGCGAGCGACACAAAGGACTCTCCCAACGACTGCAGGATATGTGCTGGCGGCCATCTTGTGAAAGATGAGGCACTAGTTAGTTGGGAGAGTCCTTTGTGCGTTCGTGCGTGGTAGCATTACCGTCGGGTGCAACTACTGACATAAATCTGAGGCGAACAAGAAAGCAGGTGATGGCAAGCCGCTCTGCTTCACCCGCTGGCTCACTGCGTGTTTTGATGTGTAATGAGCAGGGACACCAATGACCTGGACAATACTGATGATGCTTATCATTCTACCGATGAGAGAATACACTCTCCGTCAAGATTCGCCGGGATACATTAATGGTCTAATATACCATTGTTTAGTTTAGTTTAGTTTATTTGACATTTCACTTTAAAAAGATACATGGTTACATCCCCACGTTGTGTTATGCCACTGCTGCTGTTTCTGCCGTCTTCTCAAGATATACATCAAAACAACCTTCACTATGTATGTTTATTGTTGTGTTGTTGTGCAGAATCTGGAGCAGTTATCAACGATAGCTATAAGAGCAGCTTTGTTTGGGCTCTGACCTGCCCCTAGTGGATATGGCTTTTAAACATCCAGACAGACAAAATGTATGCAGTGGAGTATGTGAACAACGCTACTCGCATTGCATATGCGTACGCACCCGTGTATGCGTGATTAAGTGAAGTATATTTAAGCCCATTAAACATACTGACGTTTGACTGAAGTATTTTCTACAGTGAGATCTCAGGCTTTAAGAATGGTACACGTCCCTTGCTTTGAAGCTGTTCTAAATGAATGACCTAAATAATATCAGTGATAGGCATATGTAAGATTTTTAAAAAGCGTTATAGTATAAACAAACGTGTCGTCTTTATGTATAGCACCAAGACTTACCTGGGAGGCCAGTTTCATCTTTGGCTGCATGCAATCCTCTGCTTTCTTTCCTTTTAATCAAATGTATATTTTGCATCTTCTATTTTTTTTTATTCATATGATTTCATTTATTTTCATAATGATATGTTGGGCACAGCAACCCGCTGCTTCTTTTTGGGTTTGTAGCTGAGCATGTGCTGCTTTGACAGAGCATAAATTGCAACAGAAAACCCCCAGGAGAATTTCAAAGAGTAGATGCTGGAAAAGTCCTCCCTGTGTACAGTATTTCATCTGGGCAGATTATTTTGTCTCTTTAGAAATCCATATTGTTCCCATAAATTACAAAACATGTAGCAATTACTTCTGTGACGTGAAATCTAATTTTAGAGCCTTGCGCAGTAGAAAGTCAACGTTTTGGCTTGTTTTGTGGCGTGCCCCGACTTAGCCATGATTGCTTAATTGTTGCACTTTAAAGAAACCCAGCACCCACACAGAACATCTGACTTTCCAGGAGGTAAGCATTCAAAGTATGCAGCGCCGAGCCAATGTTAACAAACCAGCAATTAGCGAGGTGCTCAGGATTCTCCAGGAATGGGGTAATCATTTGATTGATACTGGAAGGAATTCAGACATGTAATATATACCACAATGTCTGTCACGATTGCTTCTAGTCTTCACATGTTTTTTGGGGTTTTTTTTGCTGCCATGAATGTTTTGTACATTTTCCATCACACGTACACCAACAGTAATGCTATTGTAACTGCGTTTAGCAAGCTGGAGCAGGAACTGTGTTGTGCTTTTGTAGCACCAGGGAGGTTGCACAAAAAAAAAAAATTCTGCCGCAGTTAGGTCAGTAAAATCTGTTTGAACACCTTACACACACATGCCCCCCCACACCCCCTCTTCCCTTTGTACACCTACAGCCTGTGTGACACTGCACTGGCAGGCGGTTTCAGGGCAGTCCGCTTTGATCAGAAACCAGGGTGTTCCTGCTGTCAGAGCTCTCGCCTGCCATCCCGGCAAGAAGCAGCTTCCCATGTAGTCTGCCCCCGGAAAGTGGGAACGAAGGGATCGCACGGACATCCTGTCTGAGAGGAGGGCCGTTTCACACATTTCCCCACCCAACATTAAGACCATTACAATTCACTAAGGATGCCCATTGTTGTTGCAGTTTGTTCAGGTTAATTATCTTTAAAAAGTCATTTCCAGTTTGTCCCCAGATTAGCTAAAATGTTGTTGTTTTTAATCCCCTCTGGAGAACGCTTCATTGTGAGGCACTGTGACAATGTAACAATTGTAAATGACGCTTATTCATTGTTTCCATAGCCAAATTAATTCTGATTCTGCTATGGAAAGGGAAAAAAGAAGCCATTTACAATGTTGTGCTCATGCTAATGTACTTATAACAGTTGTTCACTGAATTAAAGAAGAAAAAAATCCATTGACTAATGAGAATCAGAAAGGCAAAGCCAGCTGATGGTGTAGAAGGTAGCATGATGCCTGGTGTCAATGCTGTTTGAGGCCGGCCTGTGTAACAGGGCTTAAGTGTTTGTGTTTATGTCCAGGCCCTTTTTCTTCCATCACTTTTGAAACCCCACCACCCCATCCTTGAAAGTTTGAATGGGGTGATGACTGTAACTCGATTCATGTAAATATTTTTTCCTCTTTTCACACTCCCTGTTGAGGCAGCCGGAATGAGAGAAAAATAAACAGGGCTGATAGTTTGCTGTCGCTAACCTCTCTGTTCTAGCCCTGCCTATTCCACACACTTTCTGAAAGTCCATTACTTGCTTAATAGTGGATATATATGGCTTCCAAACCACAGTTCCTCTGCAACAGCTTCCTTTACTGAAAGCTGAAATCATATATTGTGGGTCCGTACAGCCTCGTAGCTCAGCGGGACCGGGACGTGGGGTGGGTCTATGGGTTTGGCCATATTTACTGAACTAATTTATAGTCAAGCATGGTAGAAATCAAATCAAGCTGGGCAATCACATAGGAGAAACAAAGTTCTGGTGACAGTGTGGGGTGGTATAAAATACAGCGCAGACCACAGTGGAGTGTGACTTATTTCTCAAACCCAGCAAACATGGAATGGAAAATTACGGGAAGATTAACCTATACCCATCGATCATGGATAATGAACCTATACCCATCGGTCACAGGATGATGACTGCTATCTCTGCAAAGACAGATCCTCGACAGTGTGCTTGGTTCTGATCATTTTTGATTGTGACAGTGATAAATCTGCACTTTCTACAATGAATTTCTCAAAGTCCATGTTCAAAAAGCAGCTGATCTGCTAACCCAGGTAACATGGCTGCGCTGTTTTTTATGATAAAGATGAAGTGAAATATGTAACCAATGAGGTTAAAGGTGGGTTGGGCTCATTTACACTGAGATGAGGCACATACAGTGGCCCAGTTTTGCCTCCTTGGATGGTTGGTTGGGTGCTGTGCACTTCATGAACATACTGGTCCATTTCATTTTTCCCCCTTGAAAGGGGATGTGCCTGACATAGTGCCTGACATCTGCTACTCTGGCCTAATGGCGGTCAAGGTTAGGTTTGATTCACTGTACACACTCTTAGATGCATGGAGGCGACCCTACAACTCTGAGAATAAGGAAGAGGGAAAAACCTTTGTATTTTTATCTCGGACTGACCACGGGCAGACGGCAGCATATGGAGAGGATGCCGTGTCAGAACTGGCCAGGTTGAAAGCGGGGTTTGAGGCCCGTTTGGTGCCCGCACAGCCCAGAGAAGGGGTCTGGAGGTCTGGCACAGATGTCTCTCATCCATGTTTTCCAAGTTTTCAAAGGCATCGGCAATATGAGGAACGCTGAGTGGCATGGCATGGTTCGAGGAAACACATGTCAGATTTGTGGAGCATGGTGGTGAGGCACCCCAATGCTCCCCTGGCCCTGACTCTTTTGAACCCAGGCCCGCACACCGTGCCTTTTTATTAGAAGGGCATGGCGCTATTGCGGCTGTGAGGGGGTGAGGGACCTATAGGGATGCTTTGAAGTTGGTTAGTATCTCCAGAGCCGCAAGGTCTCTGGACTGTTCTGCATTTCTCTTTGGTGAGATTTTTAGGTGGAACAGACAAAGGGCAGCCCAACATGTTTGAGACAGGTGTTCTGTGGGAGGAAAAAAAAACTAAGAGCAGCATAAAATATTTCATTCTAGTGACCAGCAGCTTTGGTTTGCACAGATTTATGTTTGTCATTAGGAAGAAACCAGAATCCAGTGACTTGCGCTGAGCCTTCGGTGTTTAGGCCTGGCTGCACAGACACAAAACTTTGGGAGATCCAGTGAGTTTCAAAGCATCTGCCTGGGTACTTTTGTCTGTCAGCAGTGGGGCCATTAAAACTGACTTCCATTAAGAGCACTTATTTCATGCTATGTCCAAATCTCAATTACACATTTCAACATGTAGACTTAAGAGCCACCGTCCCACTACAGAACAGCTTATTTATATTATACGGTGAGCCAGAGTATTTTAAGAATATCAATTTGTAGACGGAGAGAAAAGACAAGAGGACTGGTGAAATCAATGGCCCAGAGTCTTGACAAGGAACACAGTATAGCTCTGTGGACATTGGGTTACAGCTGATGAAATTCGGGGATTTGGAGCGGCATGTCTCAGTACACATTTCTTCTTATGTCCACTCCCTCTTAGAAGAAACATCCCATTAAGAAAAAGCTCATACAGTCATAATCTTGCTGGAAATAGAGGATGCATTTCAATAGAAGTATGACACTTGCTCAAAAACTGAAAAACATGACTGTTGAACCGTGTCAGCGGATCAGGTGGAGTAACACGGACGTCCTCACTTTGCTCAGTGGCATAAAAAAATCAAACCTGGTTTTTAGGGTTAGGGTTAGAGTTAAGTGGCATTACCTTGCTTTTAGGAGATACACTCCCAGAGGCTCAGATGGACTGAGCTGATTACATTTCTAAAGTGTCCAAATGAGTCAGGATATGATTTCCAAGTTATTCGCCAATGATAGGGATACCACCCACTATTGAATGTGAGTTTTACTGTTTGAGAGTCTCAAGTTTTGGATTTGGAGAAAATCTAAATCCCCTGTGGCTCTGACTGACTTCCACACACTCCTGGCTACCTTTCCTCCTAACCTCTCCTCTGCTAAATCTGCATTTTCCTTTCCAAGATTCAATCTTCTGCTTCTAATCCTCAAAAACTCGACTCTACGTTCTCCTCTCTCTCCTCACCCCTCCCCCCCCCCCCTCTCTAACCGCGGATGACTTTGCATCCTTCTTTCGCGAGAAGGTCGATGACATTCGCAACTCCTTCCCCCCATCCTCTCCCTCACCTAACCCTCTCTCACCCATCTCACTACCTAAACCTCTCACCCCTCTGTCCTCCTTTGCGCTCCTCCCTGACTCGGACATCCTTCAACTTGTTCACTCCCACCGTCCGACCACCTGCCCTCTCGATCCCATTCCTTCCCCCCTCTTCCAGTCCATTGCTATGGACATCCTTCCCTTTGTCTCCTATATGATCAACTCCTCTCTTTCCTCTGGCTCTGTCTCCTCTCCCCTCAAAAGCGCCCATGTCGTCCCCCTCTTCAAAAAACCCTCTCTGAATCCTGCTGTCATTTCCAACTACCGACCTGTCTCTCTCCTCCCATTCCTCTCCAAAACACTAGAGCGGGCTGTCTATAACCAGCTGTCTAATCATCTCCTACAGAATGACCAGCTTGATCCTAACCAATCTGGGTTCAAGGCAAGCCACTCCACAGAGACAGCTCTCCTTGCGGTCACTGAGTCCCAATGCCTTAGCTCCATCCTCCTCCTCCTTGACTTGTCAGCTGCATTTGATACCGTGCACCACCAGGTCCTGCTCTCATCTCTCGTCGAGATGGGAATCTCTGGATCTGCACTGACATGGTTCAAGTCCTACCTCGCTGACCAGTCCTACCAGGCAGCCTGGAGAGGATCCTCTCCTCTCCCCACATCCTCTCTACTGGAGTCCCGCAGGGCCCGGTGCTAGGCCCGTCCTATTCTCCCTGTACACCAAGACACTTGGTTCTGTTATCTCTGCTCATGGTTTTTTCTTCCCACTGTTATGCCGAAGACACTCAACTCTTTCTCTCCTTCTCTCCATCTGAGACCCAGATGCCGGCACGGATCTCTGCATGCCTGGCTGACATCTCTGCCTCGACACACCACCACCTGAAGCTGAACCTGGGGAAGACTGAGCTGCTCTTCCTCCCAGTGAAGGGTTCCTGATGATTGATGTTTCAATCACCGTGGAAGGCTCCATCCCAGTCTGCCAGGTGTCCCAGTCTGCCGATTCTCCCTCCACAACATCCGGAGGATCTGACTGTTCCTCACCCAAGAGGTCACACAACTCCTGGTCCAGGCCCTGGTGATCTCACATCTGGACTACTGCAATTCCTGCTGGCAGGCCTACCGGCCTGTGCCATCTTCGTCGTTTGGGTATATTATTTTCCTGCTCCCCTAGGCTCGGGGCCGAGGGGCTATCCTTTACCACCTCAAGCTAGGGGGTTCACCCAGGCTATATTTCGGGCACACCTCCAGCAGCCATGTCACCGTGTCGTCATCCAAAACCGACAGACCATGGATCCCATTGGGTGCCCGATAAATCGGGCAATCCAAGATGACATGGTCTGCGGTTTGTTCCTCTGCGCCACACTCGCAGGCCGCGCAGGAGGCCAAGCCCCATCTGTGCATCGATGAGCAGAAACGCCCCGACGCCAGTCCGGAGGCGGTTAAGCCTCACCCACGCCAGTCGGGCAGGTCCACCCCGATGGGGGAGGACCGACGTCTGGGATGAAGTCACGGAGTCTAGAGGTGTTTTTCTCCCCACTCCGTGCTCCAGGTGTAATCCACCCACCGTGCCGCACTGATATTAAAGGTCGCTGCATTGCTGCAGGAGTTCCCGTGCGGCAGGCACAAATGGGTGTCTCGACTTGAGGCGCCGGGGGAGGCTCAGCTGTTAGAGTGAGCCTTTCATGAAGCAGATGGTTTGGCTCCATGGCCCGGCATGCGAGACGTGCTATGGCTCCCGCACGGCGAAGCCCAGCGGGCTGGATGCCTGCAAGGATGGAGAGGTTGTCCACAGGAGTGGGACGCAGGCATCCTGTCACAATGCGCAATGCTTCGTTGATAGGCGTATCGATGAGGGCGGGTGTGAGCACTGCGACACCATACTGGCGCGCAGTACTCACTAGTCGAGTAGACAAGGGCCAGGCAGCCGTACGCAGTGTTCTTGCCCTGGCGCCCAGCCTGACCCGACTAGTCGCCTCATCAATGCCACACGAGATGTTAGCTTCTTGCGCAGTGACGCGAGGTGTCGGCGAAACGTGAGCGACCTGTCCAGTGTCACGCCGAGGCACGGTGGCTCAGCGCAACATGGCAGGGTATTCCGCCGATATTTACTCGGAGCTCACGTTTGGCCTCCTTGTTGTAAGATGGAAGGCTGCCGACACCGTCTTTGCCTCGCTGAGCTTCAATCTCCATTTCTGGAGGTATGCCACTAGTGTCTTCATATCCTGGCCTAATGTCCCTCCAATGACTGCCAGTCTCCAGCAGAGTACACCAACGAGGTCATCTGCGTAGGCATACTTCCGCGAGACTGTGTCAGGCAAGTCATAGGTGTAGATGTTATAGAGGAGGGGGCCAGGACCGATCCCTGGGGGACGCCGTTCTTGAGGCGTCGTAACCTGCTCGCTGTCCGCTACCGGTGGTGAGGGTGAAGCTGCGATTTCGGACAAGCTCCATGATCATTCTGACCATGTGCCTGTCCGGCAGCAGGCGGAGCAGCTTGCAGGTGAGGCCGCGATGCCATACGGTATCGTAGGCAGCCGTCAGATCGACAAAAACGGCTCCAGCCTTCTTTTTGGCCGAGAAGCTGTCCTCGATGTCTTGGGTCAACAAAGTGACTTGGTCTGCGGTCGATCTCCCGCCGGAACCCAGCCTGCTCCCGGGAGCAGTGGGTCAACAATCGGTTCGACGGGCGTAGATAAGACGCTCAAGGATCTTGAAGGGGATGCAGAGCAAAGAGATGGGACGGTAGCTCTTAGGGTCCCCTTCAGGCTTATTCGGCTTAAGGGATCGCGACAACTAGGGCTCTTCTCTCCAGATTTTGGGGATCTTCAGTTGGCGCAAGCAGGAAGAGAGAAAGCTCTTAACCAGGACTTCAGAGCAGGTGCAGCATGGAGTATAAGCTCGGGCAGATGGAGTCAGGGCCCGAGCTTTCCTGGCTTTATGTGCTGGAGGGCAGTAGCGGACTCCTCGGTGTGAATTCACCGGAGATGTTGTCGCTACTAGGTGTTGGGGGCCCTCAGAGGTCAGACACTTCTTTTGCCACGAGTCATGATGACTCGCGGTCTTTACCCTCGTATACCCCATTTTTCACAAATTGAGATGCGATTTTATTTGCAGAAATGGGGCAGTGACGAGGGGAGTGTCTTGACCTGCCAGTGAGGTTGTTCAGGATACTCCATGCCTTGCGGCTGGAGTGTGAAGCCGATGGTATTGACAGCCTCCTCCCAGCTCTTGTCTCCTCCGACCGAGTCTTGACAACAGGGCTGTAGCAGCCCTGCTTGACTCGGTTCCTGCAGGAGCCCGGAGGAAGGCGCAGTAAAGATTCTCACACTCCGCATCCCAGCATGGTTTGTAGCTATTGCGGCGTCCACGTGGGATGGATTTTTGGCGCTTTCACTAGCACACTGCAGAAGTCCTGGTATGCCTCATCCACACTGTTGGTATTAGGCGATGGAAGATGCCTCGTGGATTTGTTGGTGAGGAGGCGGAAGCGTTTTCCAGTTGGCCTTTCGGAAATTCCATCGCTTCACCGGCTCACTGGGACAATGTCCACAAGTTTGGGTACGGTTATCAGCGATGGTCGATGTTGGGACCGTGGGAAATTTCCGAGCACACGTCTGTCAGGGAGCTGGTTGTCTACGCCGACACTCGCGAAAGCCAGGTCTGGATTAGTCCCAGTATTCCAGCGTCCGGAGAGAAAACTGGCTGGACCCTTGGGATCATGTAACAAGGTCAGGCAGTTGTTGGCTGCCCAGCCAGCCAGGTTCTCTCCGTCGGGTGTGTTAGTATTGTACCCCCAGTCTTCATGCTGGCAATTGAAGTCGCCAACATAAAGACAGGGTGAGGGAACACCGGGACAGACGCTGGCGTGAATCGCGAGTGAGGAGGCTTGTAGACGCTTACGATTTTTAAACCGGCAACGCCCACGCACAACCACTCAATCTCGAGTCAGCTGGAATTGGTCGGCGAGAGTCCAACTCAACCTTTCGTGGACAAACGTGGCGAGGCCATACTTCCTGCTCAGGATAGACCCAGCTAGTGCGAAATTTTGTAGCACTAGCTTGTCTGCTGAAACGCAGTGGGTTTCCTGGAGGAGGATGACGAGGGCCTTGAAGGTATAGGCCAGCTTTTCGATGACACTGATCTTACTGGCGGTGAGCCCTTCGGTGTTCAGCTGCAGTATTCTGGGTTGGAGGCCAGTGGAGCAAGCCCCACCAGCTCTCCTCCCCGACTGCTGCCGAGCACCAGCCCGGGTGAGGGCCCTTAATTGGCAAACTCGGTTTCTCTTATGACTAGGGGTCATAGATTCAAATCACTGGTGCTTGATTTTCAAGCGGCTAGAGCAGGGGTCGGCAACCCGCGGCTCTGGAGCCGCATGCGGCTCTTCAGCCCCTCTGCAGTGGCTCCCTGCAGCTTTGAACAAAATAAATAAATAATGGAAATAAATAACGGCTATTTTCTTTTTCTTTTTTCTTTCAAAGGGAACACCTTATTTTGGAGATCGAGGTGATACTGTGACACTGAAATTAAAAAAAGTGTTTAATATTTCGTCAATTAAAATATGCGTCACATCCCCGGCCTCTCCCTGGCTCCTGCCGTCTGAAGGTGGCTAATCTTGAGTTTCCAACCCCGGTAACTAACCATGGATAAATCCAAAAAAAAAAAACTCAGAGGAAAATAGAGTTTAATTCAGCATGGACAGATTTATTTGCTTTCACTCCTAACGATGGGGCTTACCTGTATGCTTGATATGTGGTGAGAAATTAGCAAACAACAAAAATGTAATGTTGAAAGACATTTCCAGAACAAACACACAGCATTTGCTGAAAAGTACCAAGCTGGAGATTAAAGAAAAAAAGCGATTTGAACTGCTGCGAAAGCTGAGCAGAGCAAATCTACTTTCAAGAAGTGGCTCAAATCTCCAAACTCAACTACTGCTTGCTAGTTTTGTGGCAGCTCAGGAGATAGTAAGGCGCGGAAAGCCGCTCACAGATGGAGAATACATGAAAGAATCATTCATTAAAATATCAGAACATCTGTTCTCGGACTTCAAAAACAAACGTGAAATTGTTCAGAAAATTAGAGATATGCCTCTCTCTGCAAAGACCGTCAAGGACAGGACCATTAAGATGGCAGAAAACATTACCAGTCAACAAATTGAGGAGATTAATTCAGCTCCAGCATACTCAATCGCCTGTGATGAGTGAAGTGATGTAAACGATATTGAGCAGACAGCGCTGTTATGCAAATACGGGAAGGACTCAAAATAGACCTGCATGGTTCTGTGTTTTATTTCAAAGTAGGTCTACACATGCCAGTGTTTTTTTTTCTCCTCTTCATAAGAGTTTGAGGTTTTCCTTTGTTATAACAGGTAAAAACAGCAATAAAATGTCAGTTTTCTTTTTGTTGTTCTATAATTTTACAAATGCAACAAACGATAGTTATTTTTATAGTGGGTGAAACACACATATTTACACATTTTATTTCTTATTTTAGTTCCTATAATAGGTTTTTAGTATTTTGTGAATTTTCCATGATATGGACAAAAAAATTGGAATTAATTAGTATCTTGTATGACCTCCTTTTGCCTTAAACTTGATAACTTCTGTCAAACATACTAGAAATAAGCTTTTGAATAAATTCAATCCCTCTGTATATATAGTATAACTATAAAACTTTATACACTGTATTATCTTCATTTAAAAGGGTCAAATAGGTTTTTGCGGCTCCAGATGAATATTATGTAGTGGGAGAGGGGCCAAAATGGCTCTTTTGATAGTAAAGGTTGCCGACCCCTGGGCTAGAGGAACTGCTCCCGTTACCTCCAGACACTCATCACCCCTACACCCCAACCAGACCCCTCCGCCTCCTCTGGCAAACTGACTGTCCCATCCCTGCAGGCGCCTGGCAGCCATTCCTCGCGGTCTTGCCTTTCTCTGTCATCTTCGGAAGAGACTCAAAACCCACCTTTTCGACTCCACTACCACTGAATTCTGTACACCTACTCAAATGTCATCACCACTGCCTACTTGGTCAACACTTCTTGTATATATATCCCTGCTTACTCCTCATTTAAAGAAATAGAACATATATATAATGACTAACCTTTTCCTTCCCAGTGTTACAGGTATGGTATGCAGCTGCCTACAATGATGTCTATCCTGTATTACTGAACTGATCTCTTGCGCGAACTGTGATTGTTTTCCCGTGTATTAATGCACATCTTGTAAGTCGCTCTGGATAAGAGCGTCTGTTAAATGCTTAAAATGTAAAATGTCAAGTTGATTTGTTTCCCTATCTGTAGACAAATTGCACCTTTAAAATGTGTGAAGATATAATAAAGATATAAGTGCTAAAGATTGCCATGAACAAGGTGACAGAAAAGACTACAAAACTAAATGAACCACCATTTGTTTAAAAGCACAAGCAGAGGATTGAGGGTCTAAAAAGACCCTGTTTGGGGTATTTAACTGAAACTACAGTCTAACCCTTTGAAGCCCTCAATGAAGAGATTAATTTTTTTTTAAGAAGAAAAAAAAAGGTGTTCAAACTCAGAG
>JAINUG010001321.1:0-25042 GCA_029706075.1 Aldrovandia affinis | reverse complement strand
CTCCCAGGAGGAGAGGAGGCTGCGGTGCCAAATCAGGATCCAATCTGCCAGGGAAGTGATTTGGGGAAAAAGCATATTTAGAGACTTAGATTCGTTACAATTGAAAGTGGGATTTCTGAAGGTCTCTCTTTGTTGTGTTTCTCAGCAGTGCTGGCCAAACTGTTTATTACAGTTACGATCGCTCTGCGGGGCCTGAAAAAGCCAAATTGAGAGAACTAATTGAAATAAGCCACTTCTATATGCTCCTTATAAGCTGTTTCAGTGGAATTTGGGCAATATAAATGTCCCCCAACATACACATTTCTTGGATACATTAGGATGGGGCAACTCTCACCCATCACCCTGTATCAACTTTCCATCTGTGCTATTATGATTTATACAGCACAATAATCAAACTCATTCTCAGGGAACCGACCTTGACGTTTCCTGCTCTCCAACCCAAACATCTTAATGTTTCTCATACTTTCACATGAGCTGTCTCCCACTTCCAGCGATACACACTTATCTCTTCCTTACAGGATGGTACAAACTGTTTGACCTGTTAGTGGAAGCAGAACAAACTAATTCAGTAAAGCTGAAAACGGCCTGTCCCAAGGCCTAATTAAATTTTTCCCTTACACTCCTCCCTTTTGTTACTAATGTAACAACTCAAGAAAAAATGTCATCAGGCAGCTGGAATGGATGGCTAATATTTCGTGACTAATATATCAGGTGAACATGCGCTGTTGCTTTTTCGGTTTGGCATGCGACCTTGAAGCACGTCAGCAGCAGTAATATGAATATAATTATGGCTAATCCATACAAAATATATTTAATAATCAGTGCTCCCCATGGCCCGGTGACACCGCTCATCCATTCCATCAGATCCCACCAGTGTGTATCATACAAGTCTTTAATGGCCCACTTGGTGTCTTCCTTAAGCTCTTGGATGGTGCGGGATGCATCAGAAACATAGGTGCAACACTCACTTCCTACAATACGGCATAGTCCCCTTGTTGAGCTAACATTAAATCAAGGGACTGATTCATCTTCCGGAAAGTTCTTTAGTTAAGGCTTCGACTGCAATCAAGAGTGATTCATGTGGCTTTCCAAAGGAGGCCTGAATTTTATATACCCCAGGTCCCACTCCTACCATCAATTGCTACCTTCTATGTCGTCTGAACAACAGAAAACTAATATGTCACGTGATTATGGACAGACATTGATTACCTTATTGTTCCCATTCTCTCTTTCCAATAATCTGCCTATTTACAATCAATCAGATGGAAACATTTCACGTAACACCTTCTCATTTACTTTAGCTTTCCTTCCTTCACCATGTTCGAGAATGTGGGGCGTCCCAGCAATCAGGGTCATTCTCGAAAAATCTGGTAAGATTACCCCAATTATATAAACGCCAATCACCAAAATTAAAAGGAATAGGAAGGCCGGCGGATGGCGTAGCGGTCTAACGCGCCACACTTTGTGTGGTGTGCGCTGCCTGTCAGGGATGCAGTTCGAAACCCGCGTCTCTACCACACCGGCCCTGGTCGTCAGCCCTGATCGGAGGCGGGGCGGCCCTCCGGGGGGATTGAGCGTGGGGGTGGGGAATTAAAAGGAACAATAAATGTGTGTCTCGCTCCCGGAGGGGTATAAATTAAAATAAATAGAGGGTATAATTGGCCTACTGACTTACTGTAGTTCATTTCTGTAGCAAACTGAATCATCATCTCTACAGCCTGATTTTCAGGGGGAACCGGCGGCTGTTGTAAAGCCTCACCAGCTTGTAAAGTCACACACATAGACATTGCCAACATTGAAACAGTCGAACCCACTTAAAAACCACATATTCCAACAGAAAACATTGGAAAAATACAGGCATTGACTTCCGCCTAACACCCTGATTGTAGACGTTTGTCCAGTCTATTGCAAAGTCATTGAATATACGACGACATTTCTTGTGAGGTGTGGGGCGGCCATTATTCAAGTCCCGCTGTCGGACTGAGATGACATCATTCTAGCTGTTATGTCCAGTCTGCTGTAGAATCGTGTCCTCCTCTGGCCCTGCTTTGGGGTCCCTGAAAGCAAGCATAAGGCTACACACCACAATGGTCAATGTTAGTGCGATAATAGTCATTATTATGCATGGAAACCAGGGGTCGTCCTGTGGCTTAAGCAGACACGGGTACCGCCTCCTCAGGAACTCGTCTGTAGTGGGAAGCGTGTATTCAGGTATCTCTGTCTGCAACCTTCACAGCCGTGGGGGTCGTCAGTAGCACCTGGTATGGTCCCAGCCACCGGGGTTGATGCCAATGCTTTCGTCTGAGGTCCTTCACCACCACCCAATCTCCTGGCCGCAGCATGTGGAGGAATCCTCCCTTCGTCTCAGGAAGTGCCGCTTTCACCTTTGAAAAATAGATCTCAGAAAATGTTTTTAACGCAACGCAGTATCTTACCATCTCGTCATCTATTCCTTGCAGAGTCAGCCGATTCTGTGGAAAAAGTGTTAGGTTCCTACATTGTTAGTCAAACAAATATACATGAAAGCCTGGAGTATACCAAAATATTTCACAAGTTCTGTAATGCCCCCTTTGATACATGGCCACTACCATGTGTCAATTTGGCAAGGAAAGGAAAAGCAGAATGTGGGAGAGCAGGTAGGCCAGTCGGCATCAGCTCCTGTTTGTAGCATTGAGACATTATTGAGAGAGAATGGGTTAAAAAGTGACGCCTGCGCAGCCATCTGCACAATGGGGGAGAAAAGAGAGCCAGCTTAGCTGCTACATCCGCCGCTGCATTTCCCTGCGATACTGGATCATTCGCATTCGTGTGGGCCTGACATTTACAAATCACAATAGAAGAAGGCAACAATATGGCATTTAAAGATTCTGTCCTAATACATAATGCATAATTGGTTTTCCTGTAGAGGTGAGAAATCCTCTTTGTGCCCATAAGGCCCCAAAATCCTGACACACCCCATAAGCGTACCTAGAGTCAGTATAGATTGTAACTGATTTACCCTCTGCCAATGTACAGGCACGAGTCAGAGCAAAAAGCTCTGATGAGATGTGAAGGCAGCCTCCCACTCCTACCGTGGAGTATGCTGAACAAACAGCATAGGCCACTAGGGGCTCGCCTGTGGTCCTATCCCTCTGTTCAGAGCCATCCACCGGCTACGCCAAAAATATAAAAAAAAAAAATTCTGTTCTGAATCTCAAAACAAGCCAAACTATCATTGAACATGAACACTGTCATGAACATATAATTTGTCAATGTATTGTCCTGATTTTAGTTTTTTTGAACATTATTTGTTTCATCCACATTATTTGTTTCAGGCTTATTCAGGGTCGCGGGGTTGGAGTAACCTTCCTCCAGGAATACAACAGTTCAAAGTTCAACACACCATTCAAGGGGCCTACCTACGGGCAATTTGACTTATTTTGATGATTTGGACTTAAAAGAAACTTGAACTTACAGGAAACCCACAAACGGGTGAACATGCAAACTGACTTAGATATCACTTTTTCGTCTGCCTTCTTGCTGTGGGCTAATGCTTCCACTGCACCACCGTGGCCATTATTTGTTTAGGATCAGGAATTAACCTGAAGAAACAGTTCAAAGTTCAATTCAAGGTGCCTGTTTGCTTATTTTGAGATGGACTTAAAAATACTTGAACTTACAAATACCACAAACGGGTGTTTTAAATTACTTAGATATCACTTTTTAGTCTGCTCAGGTGGCTAATTTAGTAAAAGGTCTCCGTTTAATGAGAATTATTAAGAAACATTGTAAATTGTCTCAAAGGTGGTATGTCCAGCACTAGTCTGTGGCACAGTGGAAATGGAACTTGCCATTTAGAATCTGGGGGTGGGGGGTATAATAAGGGAGGAAAATATGTTCCAAAAAGGTACTGCTACTGGACTTCATTTGGTTTATTAGATTAATACTAATAGAAAAATATTCTATTAATGTTAAATACACAAATGTGACTAACAGACTCTAGAGTGACTCTAGCAGGAACTGTAGCAGATTGGGGATCAGAATTAAAAATGGATTGTCTATCTGGTTTGAGAATAGCCTTTTTATTTTGGCCAAAACTGCACACATTAAAATAGCAATTCTAGCATTCCAAATCGCGATGCATCAATGCATTGTTACAGCCCTAGCAAGTATAAGAATGTGTATGTGTAAATGTGAATGTATATGGGTGTAAGTGTGTGTGTGTGTGTGTATTTGCATGCACAGTGGTGCTGAATGTGTGTGTACATGTATATGTGGGTGTTTGTTTATGTATTCGTGCATGTATGTATCCTCCATTAAGGATTGTGGTGGCAATATGAGTCAGGAAAGGCCATCAATATATGTCCACAAAAGGGACTATATCCTCCAGAATGTGTCAGTTTTCTGGTGGATATCATACATTAGTCTTTCCAAGGGGAAGACATTAGATATCTGAGCGTGCCACATTCTGAGTGAGGGTACCTCAGGAACAGCCCATAATGTTAGTATACATTTTTTTGCTAAATAAATAAGTATGCTATTGCTATTGTGCTGCTATTCAAAAGGTATAAGTGCGGTAACATCTTAAAGCTTAGGTCAAGAATATTTTCAATTATGGAATCTATATTGCTCCAGAATAGCTGCATTATGTCACATTCCCAAAAAGGTGAATAAAGGTGCCCTTCTGGGACTTGGGACATAGGCCTGTTATTGGTAAGTTCGACAAAACTGTTTTGGGGGAGGCCGGAAGGGAACCCTCCGGCGGCGGTGTGCACCGCCACATTTCCAGGACTTTGTAATGGACGGTGGGGTCGCCGGGGATGGCTGACCCCTTATGGAGGGGCTATGTAGCGATCCAGGGGGGTCGCTGCGTAGAAATGTGTGCGCGGGGCATTATGGGGGAACGCTGTTGTGTGTTTGTTCGTTCCACCTGTGTTAAATAGATTTATGTTCATTTAACCATGTTGCGTGTGTTATTATTTAGCCTTTATGTGTGTTAAATTGATGGACGCGGTGAGCTAAGAGTTAGAGCCACTGCGACCAGTGTATGTCTTCTGTTTTGGGTAGTTGATGTAATTCTCTGTATGTGATGTTCGATTGTTGAATGAGCGTTCTCTCGTTGCTTTGAGACTACCTCTGTTTGACGGATTAACTAGTTGAAAAGGCTGATGGCCTGGCGTGTCCGTTTTTCCAAACACTATTATACACTATATGGCCAAAAGTCAGTGGACACCTGACCATCACACCTACAGTATATGAGCTTGTTGGACATCCCATTCTAAAACCATGGGCATTAATATGGTGTTGGACCCCCCTTTGTGGCTATGATAGCTGCCACTCTTCAGGTCAGGCACTGATGTTGGACGAGAAGGCCTGGCTCGCAATCGGTGTTCTAATTCCTCCCAAAGGTGTTCAATGGGGTTGAGGTCAGGGCTCTGTGCAGGCCAATCGAGTTCCTCCACACCAAACTCGTCTAACCATGTCTTTATGGACCTCGCTTTGTGCACAGGGGCACAGTCATGCTAGAACAGCAAAGGGCCTTCCCCAAACTGTTGCCACAAAGTTGGAAGCGCCCAATTGACTAAGATGTCTTTGTATCCTATAGCATTAAGAATACCCTTCACTGGAACTAAGGGGCCTATCCCAAACCCTGAGAAACAGCCCCAGACCATTATCCCTCCTCCACCAAACTTTACAATAGGCACTATGTATTCCGGAAGGTAGCGTTCTCCTGGCATCCGCCAAACCCAGATTCGTCCATCAGACTGCCAGATAGTGAAGCGTGATTCATCACTCCAAAGAAGTCCAGTGCTTTACACCACTCCAGCCGACACTTGCCATTGCGCATGGTGATGTGAGGCTTGTGTGCAGTTGCTCAGCCATGGATCCCCATTCCATGAAGCCCCCAACGCACAGTTCTTGTGCTGATGGTGCTTCCAGAGGCAGTTTGGTACTCTGTAGTGAGTGATGCAGCAATTTTTATGCTCGTCAGCCCCGCTCTGTGAGTTGGTGTGGTCTACCACTTCATGGCCGAGCTGTTATTGCTCCTAGGCACTTCCACTTCACAATAACGTACAGTTGACTGGGGCACATCTAGTAGGGCAGAAATTTCATGAACTGGCTTGTGGCAAAGGTGGCATCCTATAACAGTGCCGCGTTTAAAGTCACTGAGCTCTTCATGAACCATTCTGAATTCTAAATGTTTGTCTGTGGAGATTGCATGGCTATGTGCTGGATTGTATGCACCTGTTGGCAATGGGTGTGGCTGAAGCACCTGAACTCAATAATTAATAGGGGTGTCCACTGACTTTTGGCCATATAGTGTAGGTCTCATGTATCTGGGTATATTTTATGTAGGCAAATTGGTGTTAGATAAAATCTATTGAGAAATTAAAAATTAAGCTCTTGCATGTTAATAGAAGGGTACATTTAGGGTACAACCCTTCACAAATTGACACCCAATCCTCATCAAGCATACGTCCCAAGTCCTTTTCCCAAATCTGTTCCAAGCTTGTGTAGGATGATGTACAATTATTAGAAAGAATGGTGTACATTTTAGATATAGTTCCCTTAAGACCAATTCTGTTATATTTAGTCGTAGTCTGTTTTTGATCATGAGAGACTTGATGAAGTGTCGTAGTTGGAGAAACCTATAAAAATCTGTTCTAGGTACTGTATATCATATTCAGTTTGAATCTGTTTAAATGTTTTTAAGGTTTCCTGGGCAAAGAGACATGAAAGATCCAATATTCCCTTCTTACTCCATTCCAAGAGTCCAATGTTTTTCAGTTGTGGGGGAAAATCAGGATAGGGGGCCGATGGTGAAAACAGAGAAACCCATACGTATCTTGAGATGTAGTTTCACATCTTTCCAAGCTAGGAGAGTGTTATATACAACAAAGTTGTCTGTGATGCACTGTGTCTGTTTTATGTTGTTGATAAATGGTAAGAACCGTAGTGATAGTGGGTGGCAGGATGTAGATTCAATGCTGACCCAAAGAGAGTCCTTCCTCTCAAAGTACTAGCTAATCATATGTCTCAGTTGAGCAGACCAGTAATACATTTAGAAATTGACACATCGGCACCCCCATTTATTTTAGGTTTCAATAATTGAGTACAGGCGGCACGGTGGTGCAGTGGATAGCGCTGTCGCCTCACAGCAAGAAGGTCTCGGGTTCGAATCCAGGCCGGGGGCCTTTCTGTGCAGAGTTTGCATGTTCTCCCGTGTCTGCGTGTGGGTTTCCTCCGGGTACTCCGGTTTCTTCCCACAGTCCAAAGACATGCACGTTAGGCTAATTGGAGAGTCTAAATTGCCCGTAGGTATGAGTGTGTGAGTGAATGGTGTGTGTGCCCTGCGATGGATTGGCGACCTGTCCAGGGTGTATTCCTGCCTCTCGCCCGGAACGCATGCTGGGATAGGCTCCAGCCCCCCCCCGCGACCCTGACCAGGAATAAGCGGCTTAGATAATGGATGGATGGATGGATAATTGAGTACATTTAATTCTTGTTTTTTTTCAATTCCAAATGAATTTAGACAAAGTCTTGTTAAAATGATTTGTAAAAATTAGATGGTAGATGGCAAGGAAGAGACTGAAATAGATAAAGTAAGCGGGGTAGGATGTTCATCCTTATTACATTCATCCTCCCAAAAAAGGAGATTGGGAGAGAGCACCAATTGGTTAGATCAAGCTTAATTTTCTTAATTAAGGGATGGTAAGTTTTACTGAAAAGATTTCCCAAATCTGGTGCAACAAATATATCCAAATATTTAAAGCCCACCTCAGCTAGATGGAAAGGAGATATAGATATGATATTAACCGCTGATGGAATGTTTAAGGGTAGTGCCATAGATTTAGTTAAATTGATTTTATAACCTGAGAGCACACCATATTGTGAGATAACGTCCAACACAGCAGGAATGGATTGTTCTGGATTTGTAATATATAAAAGGACATCATTGGGGTACAGAGATTCTATGCTCCTCATCTCCTATAAAAACACCAGCAAAATGTGTATTCATCCTCATTGCTTCAGCCATAGGTTCTATTACCAGTGCCTCTTTTGATCTTAAATCTATTAGAAGAGAGGCCCTTTGTGGCTACTACAGCTTAAGGATTGGAGTACAACAGTTTGACAAGGTTTATGAAATTTGATCCCAAATTAAATTTCTTAAGAGTGGCGAAAAGGTACTCCCACTCCACCCTGTCAAAAGCCTTTTCAGCATCTAGAGAGACAATTAATGCAGGGACTTTCTTTCCATCAATTGAGTCTATGATATTGAAAAGATGATGCAGATTATCAGAACCATATCAGGATTTTACATACCCTGTTTGATCAGGTTTGATGTTTGGGAGTATTTTCTCCAATATACGGGCAAGAATTTGGCCAAGATTTTACAGTCAGCGTTTAATAGGCTGATGGGCCTATATGATGCGCAGTCAAGAGCATCTTTGTCACTTTTTAAAATTAGGCAAATAGAGGCCATGTTCCAAGTCTCAGGGATGGAGCCTTGATCAAATAGATCCTGTAATACAGGCATTAACATAGGTTGGATGTCCGGCCAGAATTTGTTATAGAACTCAGGTGGGTACCTATCAAGTTCAGGTGACTTATTGGAGGACATCAGCTGAATTGCTTCCAGGACCTCTTTTGGAGAGATAGGTGCATTAAGAATAACTCTTTCAGCTTCTGATATAACTGGGAAAGCTATCTTATCTAAATAGGCTGTTATATCATTGGTTGAAGCTGTGTTTTCAGATTTATAAAGACATTCATACAAATTCTCAAAACATTTGTTGATATGTTTGGGATCGTATGTGTTAGTGCCATCTGGCATTCTTACTGAATTGACAGAACGTTCATTCTGTTCTTTTTTAATTTGATGGGATAGGAGTTTACTTGATTTATTGCCAAATTCGTAATTGTATTGCTTTGAGAGGAGCAATAGTTTTTTTATATGATTTGTAAGATCCAGGTTGAGTTTTGTTTTTGCCTTACAAAGTGATGCCCCCCGGACATGAGAGCTTCGGCCTCAGTGATCAGTTTCAAGGGGCAGCTGAAAACGCACCTGTTTAGGCAGGTTGGCACTGAGAGACTTAACTGCCGTTTTTGCTTGTGGCTGTTGCTTGTCCTGTACTGTTTTGTTGCACTTTTGTATCTTTTATTGTGAGATTTGCATGCATTTTAATTTGATATTTGACATAAGGTTTTAGGTTTTATGTTTTTAATGGGTTATTAATGTATTTTAATGTACATTAATGTATTAATGCATTTTAATTTTGATATTTGACATTTTTTATTGTGACCTTGTTGTGAAGCACTCTGTGCACTCGTGTTGGGAAGGGTGCTATATAAATAAAGTTTTATCTTATCTTATCTTATCTTATGCCCAATTGAACTGACTTGTTTTTTTGTGTGTAATTGTTCTAGATTTGATACCTTAGCCTCCAGGTTTTGCCTCTCGTGTCAGTATTTTTTTTGTCTTGAGGTGTAAGAGATAATATAGCTACGAATAGTTGCTTTGGCCGCATTCCATATAGTAGCTGGTGTCACAGGGGAGCTTTCATTGTCCTCACAATAATGTGAGATCCATTGCCGCACCAAGTCACAGAACTCTGAATTTTACAAGAGAGAGTAATTAAATCTCCAAGATGTATTTCTCTTTGTTAAGGTATTAAAATTGATATCTATGTAAACTGGGGCATGATCAGACAAAACAATAGACCCAATATGGCAAGATAGCACTTTATGAAAGTCGTCACTGGGAATTAAAAAGTAGTCAAGCCTTGAATATGAATATGAAGTGGAATAGAATAAAAGGTGAAATCTTTGACCAGAGGATTTACCTCTCTCCATACATCCATCAGTCCGGTATCTTTACAGATGTTTTTCAGTCTAGAAGATGCTTTAGAGTTAGCAACTGGGGTAGAGGAAGATTTGTCTAGGTTATGATCCAATATTCAATTGAAGTCGCCAGCGAGAAGACCAAAGCCTCTGCAGTCTTGGTTGAAAAGTAGTACCATGTCGGACATGAATTTGGGGGAATCCTCATTTGGAGCATACATATTCAGAATGGTAATATGTTGACCAAATAATGAGCTTAATAGTAAAATAAACCTGCCCTCTGGATCTGTGACCTGATGTTCAAGAATAAATGGAACCTGTCTATTAATAAGAATACATGTGCCTCTTTTTCTCAAGTTAAAGGATGAAAAGTAAACCTGTCCCACCCATTCTCTCCTAAGCTTTAAGTGCTCTGTATCTGATAGTTTTGTTTCTTGGAGCAGAGCAATGTCCACTCTTTCCTTCTTTAGGAATGTTAGTGTTTTCTTTCTTTTAATAACATGCCCCATGCCTTTAATATTCCATGTAGTAAACCTAAGTGGACTATTCATAATTTGTAAATGTATTAAGTACACATAGATAGCATATGCGTTGTACTGTCATAGAAGTTTTAAAGGATAAGCAAACCTGACTTAATACGACCATCACAAACATAAAAACAAGACAGAACAGACAGTGACATAGACACTCAAAACAATGGAGAGTAAAACGGCAGACAATGGTATGGTTAATCAAGACCATAACACACGTGAAGAAACAGGACAGAACAGAGAGTAACATGGACATACAGAACAAAAACAAACATGAAGAGCAAAACAGGACAGACATTTCCCTTTCCCACCTCCCTAAACCTCACTCCCCAAATGAGAGAGGTAATCCCTCTTACCTAAGGCTCCTAATCCTATCTTGGAGACCCTGAAAACCATGAAAGTTAGTGTTGGCTTAGTATGGCTGAATTGTACTTCTATGAAAAACTCTCCCATCTAGTGGTTGATTTATTTGTATAACCTAAACCCGGGAGAGAAAAGTAAAGTAAAAAAGTAAAGAATTTAATACTTTTGCATTTTAATATTTTTTGTGCCACATAAGACTGGTGGTATAAGAGAAATAAAGCACTCCAAGCCATCCATTCTCAGGATATAATAATGCCTGGTGCTGTTTCACTGTTTCAAATGTGCATGCATGACCATAACATACAGTACAATGCCCATTTGGGGTCTGGTGACTGGTTGGTCTGTATTTTCAGTATTCCTGGACAGAAGAATTCCCTTTTCCTGTTCTATACCCTGTTTTGTTGCAGTATTACAGTAGGATGGCCTCTTAAAATTACATTTTACTTTTGTAAATTTGTTCATTTACAAAATAATTTCCTGTCTGCTTGTTAGCTGGATTAGTTTTTTTCCCAATTTTACATTTCCATCCAGCAGTCGCAGCTTCCTCCTCTTGCTGCAGATTGGCCGGAGGACTTGCTGGTGTGTGTTGAGATCAGGTAAATCCCGAGGATTGACACCCTCCCCCCCTCCCCGGGTGACACTACATACAGAATATATTTAATACCAAATTAAGTAAATAACTAATGAATGAATGTGGATTATTTTTTTAATTGTTAATAAATGACAAAGTAAAGAAATATTGACAATTAATCAGAATGATATTAAAAAAATGATATATATATATATATATATATATATGTATAGTCACTTAAAGGGTGTTTGGCTACCATGTAATCTACTCGTGTCTGGAATTGTGCTGCAGGAATGCGACACCGGTCTTCAACGAGAAAGTCAATAAAATCGTGCTTAGTTTATGGAAATGGAAACCACTGTCACATAAATGC
This sequence comes from Aldrovandia affinis, assembly GCA_029706075.1. NCBI lineage: Eukaryota > Metazoa > Chordata > Actinopteri > Notacanthiformes > Halosauridae > Aldrovandia > Aldrovandia affinis. Next base: position 13,383 of record JAINUG010001321.1, on the reverse strand, counting down.
TCAATTGGGGTCAGAGCTGGTTACTGAGAAGGCCCTGACATACAGATAACATCAGTGTCATCCTCCTCAAACCACTGGGCGACTGCTTAGGCTCTGTGTATGCGGGCATTGGGATCTTGAAGGACACCCCTCTCACGAAATAAATGATTTAATATGGGGTGAAGATGGTCACTCAGCAGCCTTAAGTAACAATTGACATTGACCTTGCCTTCTAAGGGTATGAGTGCACCCCAACCATGTCAGGAAAATGCATCCCATGCCATTACAGAACCACCAGAACCTGTTGGGTTCCCGTATTATTGTTCACTACCTGTATAAGCAGATATGTGCAAATTAGTATGTTTATGAATCTACTATGTTAATGAATTAAACACAACACTTTTATTTTTGCTTCCATTTTTCATGAGTTGATTTAAAAGATAAAATCATTTTTCTATGCGCACCAAGAGCTTATTTCTCTCAAATTTTGCACAAAAATGTGTCTACATCCCTGTTAGTGAGCATTTCTCCTTTGCCAAAATAATATAATCTACCGGACAGGTGTGGCATATCAAGGTGCTGATTAAACAGCATGATCATTACATGATCTTGGTAAATCAAGTGAAAGGAATCATTCTTTGAAACGCTCCAGACGCACGCACGCGCCACGGACCGTGTCCACTGATTCTAGGAGTCTTTGTAGTAAAACAACCGCGGCAAACAAATACAATCGCTAATTGTACCTTCACCAAACTGGATCTATCAGGGGACGAAAGTATCGAAGATCTAGAAGCATACATCGACGGGATTTACTACAATATGTCGACGAATAAGGGTGTTAAAACTACAAAAAAAACTACACGCGAACCCAAAAGAAGCAGGTCTCAGCTCGGCTCGAGCGACATGGATGACCCGCTTCTGTCAGAACTTCACGGCATACAAGCGGCTATGTCCACCATGAAAAAGCAGCTTATGAAGCTAGATCTTTTAGAGAAGTTGTCTAGCGACGTAGAGGAGTTGAAGCGATCAGTGGAGTTCAATAACTCTCTGATCGAAGTCCTAAAGAAGGACAATGCTTCTCTCCGGTCAGATGTTATCATGTTAAAACGAGTGACAGATGAACTACAAGAAGACAACCACAGAATGGCCAACGATCTGCTGGATTTACAGAACAGAAGCATGAGAGACAATATAATTATTCATGGGCTACCCGAGGCAAACGAGGAAGCCAGGGGAGGGAAAGAAGCCTACCTGAAGTCGGAGCAGATTGTGCGGTCTTTCTTGGGGGAAAGTCTCAAGATGACGAAACCCGAGGTGGATGCGATACAATTCTGCAGAGTGCACCGACTAGGGTATTCCAAGCCTGGTGTTACAAAGTCTCGTCCTATAGTGGCAAAGGTTACGATATCTTCAATGAAGCATGCCATCATGGAGAGAGGTAAAGAGTTGAAAGGCTGCGATGCCTCGATCACAGACCAGTATCCACCAGAGATCATGAGGAGACGGCGTCTACTCCAGCCGATCATGAAGGAGGCCAGGAACAACGGCAGAAAGACCCGTCTGTACAGTGATAAACTGTTCATTGAGGGGCAGTTATATCGTAACGCTAAGATTACATACTGGTTGACCGGCGGCGATGATAAAATCCAAGCCGGGGGGTCTGGTTCTTCACGCTAGCTGGCTAACCTGATCTTACGTGGGGTCTGTAAACAATGGCGCACAGCTGTGACGTCACTCAGGCGAAACACACTACGGTTACCACGGTAACCAAGAAAACGTCACCCAAAGGGCTGGTTATTGCACACATAAACATATGTAGCCTAAGGAATAAGGTGCAAGAGCTTCATTTATTTTTGCAGGTTAATAGGGTGGATATTCTGGCTGTGTCTGAGACTCATCTTGATTGCACATTTGACGACTCAGAGGTGTCAATCGAAGGCTTTTCCATCTACAGAAAGGACAGAAATGGTTTTGGTGGAGGGGTTGCAATATTCATACGTGAACACTTCCCCGTGAAACAACGGCATGATCTCATGGTAGATGGTATTGAGGCAATTTGGCTCCAGGTGCAGCTGCCACATCTAAAACCCATACTGGTTGGCTGTTGCTATAGAGCCCCTAACTCTAACATACAGTACCTAAATGATTTGTGTATGATGATGGATACAACTACTGAAGAGAACAGAGAACTGTACCTGCTAGGTGATTTAAATATTGATTGGTTGTCTGATACCTGCAGTCTGAAAAATATGCTATTGACATCTAGCAGTACATGTGGTCTATCTCAATTAATGTGTCAACCCACAAGAATATCTGTCAATCAAACTGGGGTTAAATCTTCTAAATGTATTGACCATATTTATACTAATAATTCGGATTTATGTTCTACACCTGTGTCTGTACCGTTGGGTTTCAGCGATCATAATTTCATCGCTGTCACAAGGAGAACGAAACCGCCCAAGGCTAGTGCAAAAATTGTCCAAACAAGATCTTATAAGAAATTTACTAAAGAGTCTTTTCTAAGGGAAATTGACAACATTCCGTGGTCTGATGTATGTAACGTTGATGATGCTGAGCTTGCTTTGAAAATATTTATGAACTACTTTATGAATGTTGTTAATAGACACGCCCCTCTAAAGAAATACACAGTTAAAGCCAAAAGTGCTCCATGGTTGGATGTCACCTTAAAAAATCTAATGGTGCTTAGAGATGAGGCCAAGAAGACTGCTGTGCTATCTGGTTCGCATGATGATATGGAAAACTATCGCAAACTAAGAAATGAGGTTACCAAAACAAACAGGGCAAATAAGAAATCACACTATAGGCAAAAAATTTCAGAGAGCGGCAATGACGGTAAAAAACTATGGAAAGTATTTAATGAAATCATGGGTAGAAGAAGGACAGTTCACACTTCTTTCATTGAGGTGGATGGTGTCTATCTGACTAAACCTTATAGCATTTCAAATTACTTTAATACCTTTTTTGTAGATAAGGTTTCCACGCTCAGACGAAACATGGACACAGCAGTCACTTCCAAGTCGGTGGAGCTTATAAAGAGTAACATTATGAAGGACAAAAACTGCGATTTTGATTTTCATCAGGTCCAAGTGGAGTCAGTTGAAAAATTGTTGAGTGCCTTGCCAGTGGATAAGTCTGCTGGTACTGACCATCTTGATGGCAAATTGCTGAAAATAGCTGCAGCTTATATTTCCAAACCAGTTTGTCATATTTTTAATAGAAGCTTAATCAGTGGTGTCTGGCCCAAAAACTGGAAGGAAGGAAAGATATTACCATTACCCAAAGGCAAATCTAAGATTTTTAACGGTCCCAATTGCAGGCCCATCAGCATCCTGCCTGTGCTGAGTAAACTACTAGAAAAATTGTGTCTGAGCAAATTCAGGAATACTTTAACATCAATGGCTTAACAACCATGTTCCAGCACGCTTATAGGGCCAGTCACTCAACAAGCACTGCAATGCTGCAGATGACCGACAGCTGGCTTGCGGCAATTGATAGCTCAATGCTTGTGGGCACTGTAATGCTTGATTTCAGCGCTGCTTTTGATGTAATCGATCATGACCTTTTGATTGAGAAGCTAGCTTGTTATGGTCTGAAGCATTCGGCGATCACCTGGCTAAGGAGCTACCTGTCATCTAGGTCACAGAGAGTATATTTTAATGGTACACTCTCAGATAGCAAGCAACTAGACTGCGGGGTCCCACAGGGGAGTTGCCTTGGTCCACTCCTCTATTCTATATTCACTAATGATCTGCCATATGCCATAGAGCAGGCGAGTCTGACTATGTACGCTGACGACTCCACCATTTACTATGCTGCACCTACATGCTCAGAACTAAATCAGGTCCTGTCCAGTGAGCTTAACATCATACACAACTGGATTATAGCCAACAAACTTGTGCTCAACACATCAAAGACAGTTTGTATGATATTCGGTTCCAACCACAAACTAGCACAAGATCCCAAACTGAATCTTCTGATAGAGAGTCAACCCATACTACAAGTAAAGAAAACAAAGCTTTTGGGACTCTGTCTAGACAGTGCACTGTCCTGGTCTGACCACACAACAAAAATAGTTTCAAGGATGGGTGGAGCTTTGGCTGCTACAAGAAAGTGTGCACCATTCCTTAAACTATCCATGCTAAACCAAATTGTACGTTCTCTGGTTCTATGTCATCTGGACTATTGCTCAGGTGTATGGTCATCTGCGTCTAAAGGACTCATCAGAAAGCTACAAGTAGCACAAAATAAGGCTGCTAGACTGGTGCTGGGATGCTCCTCTAGGTCGAATGTGACAAGAATGCATGAAAGGCTGCAGTGGCTAAGCGTTGAGAGTAGACTATTGGCTAATGTACTTATTTTCTTTCATAAAGTTATTCAAACACAAACACCAACATTTATTTTTCAGAATATTACTTACAGGTCAGATCTCCATCCACACTCCACCAGAGCGGCCAGTAGTAGGCAGATGATCTTGCCCAGACCAAGAACAAACAGCCTAAAGAAAACTATTCTGTACAGGGCCATTGGCCTCTGGAACTGTCTTCCCAACTATCTTCGTTTAATCACATGTAAAGCAAGTTTCAAAAGAAGATCAAATCCCATCTACGAAATAGAATCAATAACTAATCATTTAAATTTCATTAATTTGAGCTATTACTGTCATTTCTGTTTGTTTTGAGTTTTTGTTTGTATGTTTGTTTTGAACTGTTTATTATTCCTGTTTGTTTTGAGTTTTTGTTTGTATGTTTGTTTTCGAACTGTTTATTTTCTTTCCTTTCCCAGCATTTTAATTACTTAGTTGCCCTATTTCTGTAACATTTTCATTGGACTATTGATGTCATGATGTTGATGTTTGTGCCAATGTGGCTGTAATGTTTGGTTATTTGTCAAGGACCCCAGGAAGACTAGCTTGTCGCCTAGGCGTCAGCTAATGGGGATCCTTTTAATAAAATAAAATAAATTACACAGGCTGGCATATGGCTGGCAGTGTAGTGTAATGGTTAGGGAGCTGGGCTTGTAACTCAGAGGTTGCAGGTTCAATTCCCAGATGGGGCACTGCTGTTGTACCCTTGAGCAAGGTACTTAACCTGAATTGCTTTGGTAAAATATCCAGCTGTGGATCTTTACATACAATGGATTGTATGTAAAGAAATGTAAACTTTGTAAGTCGCTCTGGATAAGAGTGTCTGCTAAATGCCTAAAATGTAAATGCACACAGGTGTTCCTTATGATGGGGACAATAAAAGGTCACTCTAAAATGTGGAGTTTTTGTTGTACAAAACTATGCCGCAGATGCCTCAGTTTTTTTGTGCAGTTGGCATGCACAACCCAAGCATTCCAACTGCAGGAATGTCCACTAGAGCTGTTGCCAGAGTAATGAATGCTTCTTCACCGGCGGAATCGTCTGAGACCAGCCACATGGACAGCTGATGGTTGTTGTGCACAACCGAAGAATTTCTGCAGTCAGAAACCATCTCAGGGAAGCTCATCTGCGCGCTCAACGTCCTCACCAGGGTCTTGACCTGACTGCAGTTCAGCGTTGTAACCGACGTGAGTGGGCCGCCGCTCACCTTCGATGGCCACTGGCACGCTGGAGAAGGGTCCTCTTCACGGATGAATCCCGGTTTCGACTGTAGCGGGCAGATGGCAGACAGCGTGTATGGTGTTGCGTGGAAAAGCAGTTTGCTGATGTCAACATTGTGAACAGAGTGGCCCATGGTGGTAGTGGGGTCTTGGTATGGGCAGGCATATCCCATGGACAACGAACACAAGCGCATTTTATCGATGGCAATTTGAATGCACAGAGATAGCGTGACGAGATCCTGAGGCCCATTGCCGTGCCATTCATCCGCTGCCATCGCCTCATGTTTCAGCACAATGCACGGCCCCATGTCGCAAGGATCTGTACACAATTCCTGGAAGCTGAAAATGTCCCAGCATTACATTACATTACAGGCATTTAGCAGACGCTCTTACCCAGTTTCACATTTCTTTACATACAATCCATTTATACAGCTGGATATCAGTACCTTGCCTGGGATCAGTGTCCCCACCTGGGATCAAACCTGCAACCTTTGCGTTACAAGCCCAGTCCCTTAACCATTATGCTAACATTGCCGCCCCCCTGCATACTGCATATCACCAGACATGTCACTCATGTTCCAGTTCCCACTAATATCCAACAACTTTGAAGGAGTGGGACAACATTTCACAACAAAAATGTAAATAAAATGGTAAGAAAAATAAACCCACCAAGAAAATACATTCAAATCATATGCTTTAACATACAAAACCAAGAGACAGAGAAATGGTGATACACTGTTTATTTGCCAAAACCTGTAATATGATAGAGGTCAACAAGCATTTCTTTTGTTATCAAAAACTATTCAAGCGGATACAAGCTGAAGACACAGGGAGGTAAGACAGCATAGCTGATAGCAAATGTTCAATGACATACTGCAGCCTGCCAGAAAGGGGCGTGGTCGGCAAGCTGCTGATTGTAGCACGTCTCGGCCACAAGCCCTGCAGATCGTGTATTTAATCCACTTCCTTGTGAGGGAATTCCCCCCTCCTTTTAAGATCTGTAAACATCTGACCAGATTCCAATATTGCCAGTTTCATAGGTTTGAAGGCACAGATTTGGAAATATTCTTATTTAGCAAGAGGATAAATGACTGTTCTTTTATGGACACTGTGAAGGTAATCAGATAATCCGCTAAGCAATGACCAAGGCTGACCAAGGCTGTGATGCCCCCCGATAACCTGTTCTGAAAGGTCTTGGAACTATGCCCATCAGTCGTCCCACTCGTAGGTCTCCTCAGGTCTGGTCGGGAAGACGCTGCAATTTCCTCTCAGCTCAAACCAGCGTCATCATTGACACTCAAAATTTTCCCACGTCACATCCTTTACCCGGTCAAGCCTAGAGCTGAGCAACTGGATAATGAGAGGCTAAGGCATCTACTTCATGTTAAAAATTCAATAAAATGGAGTGGCATTGTAAGAAGTTGTTTACCTATTGTTTACCTCCCTAGAATTTTGAAAAGTACAGCTGGTGGTAGAGCCTTCTCTTTTAGAGCTCCTCTGTTGTGGAACGGTTTACCAAGGCATGTTAGGGATTCGGACACAGTTTCAATTTTTAAGTGTAGATTAAAAACATATCTTTTCAGCCTAGCCTACTGCCAAACATAGTCTAGGTGGAGAGATGGAGAAGGCCGTGCCCTAGTGTCTTATGGAGTGAGAAACTTTCCATACTGTCACCTCCTCAATGTGTTACCACCACTGTTATGCTGGTTATCCATGATCAGGTGTGGATGGTTTGGAACTCTCTCATGGCTGTGTGTTTTCTCTGTCCCTCTCCTAATAAGTATGCTGCCATAGCTTACACCTGTCGGGGCTATCTGTATATTTCCTATGCTTGTGCTCCCCCACTCTTACATAATGCTACTGGCTATAGCACTGCTTTTTTTTCTGACTGCATGTTCTCTTCTCTGCCTCGGCCTCTGACTCGAGGGCACCTGCCCCCGAGCCCTAGATCCTGCGAGAAGTATGAGCTGCCCCCATCAACCCTCACCCCCACCCAGCCCCAGTTCCTGGATCTGGACCCTTTCCGCGTGGTTTAAAGTGCTACAGCAAGTTCCAGAAGAAGGCCAACAAAGAGCTGGAGGAGAAGAACCGGTGAGCTCCATATACGACCCCCCACTCAAACTGCAAGTCCCCAATCGACCAGAGTCGCCTCTCTCATACAGTGGCACAAGAGGGCACTGGCACAGTCAAGATTTAATAGTTGATCACGGGGGCATCACCACTGAAACCCAGTGTTTTAGCAGGATGTGGTTCTCAATGGCCGTTTGGCTTTCCTTTAACACAACTGAAACCACACTGCATGTGGAAGCAGCACCGCTTCACAGTTTAGCACTTTTTACATGCTGAATACATCACGTTGGAGTTGGAGTGCATAAGCTAATATCATGCCGTTTTCTAAAAACAAACGTAAAAATGTATGTATGACTAGTTTTGTCTGATATGGGTGGGGTAAAGTCACATTTTCCCAAATGGAGGGAAATTAACAATTTTACTGTGTCATTTTATGCACCTGCACATTTTGTGTGGCAGGATCACTCTAAACATGAAGCAGTCTATGTCTGAACTTTCACTGTATTTCAAATGGCATTTTAGATGTATTTTGAAAATACCAGTAGCATTTAAGGATGTATTTGAAAATACTTAAAATGCTTACAAAACTAGTATTTGTTTTGTCAAGAAAGTGTTTCAAATATTTCAAATACAAAGCATTTTTGGGGAAATCAGGGGGAAAATGTTTAAAGTTTCAGGCTGGCCACGACTCCTGGTTCAAATCCAGTCAGCATGCATTTTACTTGCTGGTGAGTCAGAAAGTTTGAAAACTCCTGAACATGCTGCAGTAAAGACCTGCCAAAGCGTCTCAAAGGAACACACAAAGCGCTTTGGTGATGTCAGTGGGTCCCAGTGTCGTGTCCCAGGGATATACTCAATTTTATATTACTTTCGTTAAATTTTATTTAATCTGTCACAATATTTATGCTCATGAGGGGACTGAATGCAAAAAGTGCTGCTGTTCTATAATGGTGAATCATATATGCATGGAAATACCCAGAAGTAAAACTTGTGCCATATCATATTTTGATCTCAAATCCAATTTGCTTGCAATAAGCAGTAAAAATAAACATTTGACTTCATGGTCCCAATACATATGGAGGACACTGTATTCGCGGTCTGTGCTGACTTGCTGTTAATGTCATATCTTAATAGCACCTATTGTATTGCTTGTTATTGTGTTGTTGGCAGCACTTGATGTATTGTTGATGTTTTATCTTATAGAAATGGATACAGATAAAAGAAATAGACAACATGCATGTATAGGGGTAAATGATGGAATGACTGAGTATCACGGAATGTTTGTGATCATAAACTGGTATTTCATTGGATGTTGAAGCTCATCCATCCTCTACTCCCAGAATGCTCCAGGAGGACCCTAATCTGGGCCCCTGAGAGTAATTCGGGTGTTATACCTGGTTGTCATAAAGCTGAAAGATGCACAATATCACCTGGGGGATTCAAATGAAAATCAATGTTTTGATGTCTAATTTGGTGACGCATGTGATAATAAAAGTTTTGCCATTTTCAGACTCTAATCAAGTTTAGGTTAGTCACTGAAATAGTCCACTGCTGACGAGTAGAGGTGTCACATTGTCTCTTTTCTGTGTGCTACAGGCAGATATCAGGCCGCAGACGGATGGTTGCAATGGGCTGAGATACAACCTCACCTCCGACATCATTGAGTTCATCTTAAGAACATACCCTGTAGGTGAGGGGAGATGGAGCACCCTCCGTGGGAACTCTGTCCAAACCAGGATAATGTGATGTGCTCTTTCACAACTTTTGAAGCATTTGCAACTATCTTCTCTGAAATGTAACCCAGGAGCCTAGAACCAGAGTCACAGCTTGCACAGTTCCACTGATATGATAATATTCTGCATATACTGTATATATATATTTCCTCCCTTCATGGAATCAAAGTGGATTTAATTGGAATTTCATGCACCTGATCAACACAAAATACTGTCAAAAAAACAAAAACATTAAAGCGCTTAATTACAAATAAAAAAACCTCACAATAATTGATTCCAGAAGTATTCACCCCTTTTGCTAAGACACACCTAAATAAAATCAATTACCTTTGGAGGTCATAATTATTTAATTAATTTAATTGTCTACAATTAAAGTGTTAAATACACCTGTCTGTGAGAGGTCCAACAGTTGGCTAGTACATTTTCAAACAAGACCATCACGAAGACCAAATAGCATTCAAAGCAAATCCGAGAAAAGGGTCTTCAAAAACATCAATCAGGTGAAGGATAGAAGAAGATTTCAAAGACTCAATATCCCCCAGAGTACTGTTAAATCCTTCATAAAGATTTGGAGAAAATATGGCATAACTGTGAATTTGTCTAGAACAGACCGTCCTCCAAAACTGAGCATTTGTGGAAGAAGGGCACTTGTTAGGGAGGCCTATGGCAACTCTGACGGTCTTCAATGGCAGAGATGGGAGAAACTGTCCAAGGGACAAGAATAGCCAGGGTGCTTCACAAATCTGTGCTTTATAGGAGGGTGGCAAAAATAACCATTGTTGAAGAACTCTCACCTAGAGTTTACCAAAAGGCATGGGGGAGACTCTCAAACCAAGTGGTGGAAGATTCAATGGTCCGATGAGACAAAGATTGAACTTTTTGGCCTCAACGTTAGGTGCTCTGTTTGGCCTAACTCTGCGCATAATCCCAAGAACATTATCCATATGGTGAAACATTGTGGCGGGAGCCTAATGCTATGAGGCTGCTTGTCTGCTTCATGGACTGAAAAACTTGTCAAATAGAGGGCAAAATGGATAGAGCGAGATATAGACAAATCCTGGGCAAAAAGAAAAGTAAAAATGAATAATACTTCAGAAATCCTGAGGTGGAAATCTAAACCTTTGCTTCACAATTTCCAAAGGGAATAAAAAAACAATTGTGCCAATTTTGGAAGAATTATTCTCTCACCTTTTAAAAGGCGATCAAGCTGAACTCCTGGAAATGGTGGGATACTGAAAAGCATGGTTCAAAAAACAAACGCATAAAATAGACCAGCACTTTTAAGGGTGACAGGGTGACTCTAGTCCTGTGATGGCCAGCTCTATGCATAGTTTGCAAGAATGATGCTCATGGGGCGTGTAGAATCAAATGCCGTGTACACAACTGGGGGAAGTTAGGTGTGTCAGAGAGCAGAGCGAAATAGAGATAAGAGAAATGATGGACAGAAAGAAGGAAAGTGGCAGACCAACTGCAAGATGGGTGAACATGAAGTGGAGAGTGAGACAAAGAACTCGGTCCAGTGTGATTGCTTTGCCTCCAGACGCAGAGGCAGTTTACCCTGTGTGTCTGTGTTCACATTCAGGGACGCTGTGAACGACCAGGCCAGTGAGACCAGCAGCATGGACGGAAACTCCAGGGACTCTGACTTCTTCCAGCCGCCCATCAAGAAGGTACTGGACCCTTTCCATGACCACTCTGCAGGGGAAGGGGAAGCTGTTCTAGTGAAACGCTCAGTCCAATGTGCTGTTTCGCTTCTGCAATTTGAATGAATGCCCTGCAGTGGGCAGTCTTTTCCTGCCCAGTTCCACATGCATCTAGAGTAGAACATTTCCAGATATATTTTTTTCTTGTCCCCCACTTGCCTGCAATATTTTTCCCTGTCCTGCACTCACCCTCAACATGTGTTGTCCTGTTCCCTGCTGGACTGCAATGTATAATCTCCCTATTTTCTCCTAATTTGGAATGTGTGTGAGGCCATGCTCATCACTGCAATTTGGCTGTTAAGGGGAGAAGTGTAAACATAACCGTGAGACCCTCACATTGGCCTGGGCTCCAGGATAGGGTCTCTCATTTGTGCGTGTGTTTTATTCCCAGGTGAAGTTGCAGGAGGCGATTGAGTATGAGGACCTATCGAGGAAGATTGGGCAGAAGATGCTTAGCCTAAACCTGAAGAAGTCTGACAGCTAAGGGGGACATTTCCGTCACCCACAAAAACGTCTGAGATACGAACACATCGGGAATGGAGGTTGCTCGGAACTCAAAACTTTGAAAGTGTCGGCAAACACACAGATATGTGTATAAAGCTGTATAGCTATAGCTGTAAACCTTCACTTAAGTTCACCAATAATGAAACCAGCTGTAAAAACATTTCTACATCAACTTTCCTAATGATCATTTAATGAATCTCCTTTTCAGTGGCCTGCTATCTTTGATCTGTTATGCAAAAGGTTTTATTTTGTTCTCACCCTTCTTTACATCAAACACGGTTGACTTACTGTTGATACCCACATTGTATTTTTCAGTACTGGCACTAAGACATGCCCATTCTCCAATGTGTATACGTGTGTATGTGTGCACGTGTGCGTGTACCTGTGCCTGAATCATTAAAGCTTCCCTTTGGCCCCCTAGGTACTCTCACGGCCCGGTGCCCATGCAGTCGCAGAACTACACCACCACCCAGGACATCATCAACTCTGTCAGCTACATCCAGCACGAGATGGCCTGTTACAAGCCCAGCCTTACTCAGGTGAGACTGAACCAGCTACAGGTCCACCGTGACTCTGGCTACAGGTCCACCGTGACTCTGGCTACAGGTCCACCGTGACTCTGGCTACAGGTCCAGCGTGACTCTGGCTACAGGTCCACCCCTACCTTGATTAACACTGTTAATGGTATGCTTCTATTGCTTTGTATTGTCATGTATTGTCTTATTCTAACTTATTTTATGATGTTTGTCAGGTCATAGTAAATGAGAAACCATCCTCCTAGTTAAATAAGGGTTATGTAACTCTGTGAGACCACCCTCCCCTCTCATTTAAGATCTGATGCAAACCCCATAATATAATATGAACATGCTCAAAACTTGAGCATTTGAGTGATGTTACCTTTCCTCCCTTTAGGTAATTTCCAGCAGTTCAGCCAGCTCTGCCATTGCGGCCCTCTCCACCGGGGGAATCCTCATGCAGGCTGGGGCACAACAAGCCATAAACCGTGAGTCTGCCCTTCTCTTCTCAATCATTTGTTTCAGCTCACAGGCACCTCTGCTATGTTATTTAATGTGCTTTAATGTTAAATGTCCAGTACCAATGTGGTTAATGTGGTAATAGCTCATGAATCTACCCATCACCCCACCCAATTATCCACGTCTGAGTCTTTGGAACATCCACATTCTCAACCATTAACCTGGTGTGAATTTTTAAAAAAGTACTTAAAAAAAAAAAAGAATATAATCTCACATTTGCCCTATAGGAAAGCACATGTTGACAATGAATGTACTAAGTGTCATGCAGAACAAACTTTTGAATAAAAATGTGTTCATTAGGTTTTTCCAAACACTATTATATATAGTATATTCCATTACATCATTTTAAATGTATCTTCTTTTTTATTTTAATTATCATTAATGGTCAAGTATTGAAGGCACCCTCATTTTATTTTATTTTTTTCCACTTTTAGAAAAAGGCCATAAAATCTTATGGACTCGTCGCTGTAGCTGATGAGGTCAAGTACGTGCCCATAGGTCACATGATTGAACCCATGTGTCTTCCACAAAATTAATGATAAATCAGCCATAAAGTCCCTTAGACATCCCACACAGTTAAGCAATTTTTACAAAAATAATGTAACGAGATGTAAAATATTACATAAACGAGATGTCCAACACTTTTGCCCAATTGGCACTAAACTAGCCACGCATTTTGGGTATGCCAAGTTTTGCATATTTTCCGAAGTAAAAGACGCTAGCTTTAAAAATATGGCCCCCAAAAGCCAATCATTG
>JAINUG010001320.1:0-25073 GCA_029706075.1 Aldrovandia affinis | reverse complement strand
TATCTAAGCTGGAAAAATGAACTTTAAAATTCATGATTTTCACTGAGGTAAGGCTATACACTTATATTTTTTGTGATTTTCCAAGAAAGATACTTTCATAATAATATATGCCATTTAGCAGACACTTTTATCCAAAGCTACTGACAGTAGTGAATTAATACATTTTCAGTATATGTGGCCCCAGGGAATTGAACCCCACAACATAACCGTTGCCAACGCCATGCTCTACCAACTGAGCCACAGAGAACCACATGATCAATGCATTTTATTCAAAATATTTCTTCATAGTAAGTCATTCCAGATGTTTCTTCATCTATCTAGGCTGGAAAATCAGAACTTTAAAATTCATGATTTTTCACTCCGGAGGTAAGGCTATACACTTATGTTTTTTGTGATTTTCCAAGAAATGTACTTTTCATGATAAATGTCTTCAAATGCATTTTATCCAACTTATTTCTCCATAGTACGAGGCAATTGTATATGTTTCTTCATCTATCTAAGCTGGAAAATGAGACATTTAAAATTCATGATTTTTCACTCCGGAGGTAAGGCTATACACTTATGTTTTTTGTGATTTTCCAAGAAAGATACTTTTCATAATAATATATGCCATTTAGCAGACACTTTTATCCAAAGCTATTGACAGTAGTGAATGCATACATTTTCAGTATATGTGGCCCCAGTGGGAATTGAACCCACAACCTAACTTGCCAACGCCATGCTCTTACCAACTGAGCCACAGAGAACCACATGATCAATGCATTTTATTCAAAATATTTCTTCATAGTAAGTCATTCCAGATGTTTCTTCATCTATCTAGGCTGGAAAATCAGAACTTTAAAATTCATGATTTTCACTCTGGAGGTAAGGCTATACACTTATGTTTTTTGTGATTTTCCAAGAAATGTACTTTTCATGATAAATGTCTTCAAATGCATTTTATCCAACTTATTTCTCCATAAGGCAATTGTATATGTTTCTTCATTATCTAAGCTGGAAAATGAGACATTTAAAATTCATGATTTTTCACTCCGGAGGTAAGGCTATACACTTATGTTTTTTGTGATTTTCCAAGAAAGATACTTTTCATAATAATATATGCCATTTAGCAGACACTTTTATCCAAAGCTACTGACAGTAGTGAATGCATACATTTTCAGTATGTGGCCCCAGTGGAATTGAACCCACAACCTAACTGTTGCCAACGCCATGCTCTACCAACTGAGCCACAGAGAACCACATGATCAATGCATTTTATTCAACATATTTCTTCATAGTAAGTCATTCCAGATGTTTCTTCATCTATCTAGGCTGGAAAATCAGAACTTTAAAATTCATGATTTTCACTTCAGAGGTAAGGCTATACACTTATGTTTTTTGTGATTTTCCAAGAAATGTACTTTCCATGATAAATGTCTTCAAATGCATTTTATCCAACTTATTTCTCCATAGAGGTAATTGTATATGTTTCTTCATCTATCTAAGCTGGAAAATCAGAACTTTAAAATTCATGATTTTTCACTCCGGAGGTAAGGCTATACACTTATGTTTTTTGTGATTTTCCAAGAAAGATACTTTTCATAATAATATATGCCATTTAGCAGACACTTTTATCCAAAGCTACTGACAGTAGTGAATGCATACATTTTCAGTATATGTGGCCCCAGTGGGAATTGAACCCACAACATAACCGTTGCCAACGCCATGCTCTACCAACTGAGCCACAGAGAACCACATGATCAATGTCTTGAAATGCATTTTATTCAAAATATTTCTTCATAGTAAGTCATTCCAGATGTTTCTTCATCTATCTTAGGCTGGAAAATCAGAACTTTAAAATTCATGATTTTCACTTCGGAGGTAAGGCTATACACTTATGTTTTTTGTGATTTTCCAAGAAAGATACTTTTCATAATAATATATGCCATTTAGCAGATGCTTTTATCCAAAGCTATTGACAGTAGTGAATGCATACATTTTCAGTATATGTGGCCATCAGCTGGAAAATGAACCATGATTTTTCACAACTATAACTTATGTTTTTGTGATTTTCCAAGAAAGATACTTTTCATGCCATTTAGCAGACACTTTTATCCAACTGAGCCAATGCATACATTTTCAGAGAACCACAACATAACAATGTCTTGAAATGCATTTTATTCAACATATTTCTTCATAGTAAGTCATTCCAGATGTTTCTTCATCTATTTAGGCTGGAAAATCAGAACTTTAAAATTCATGATTTTCACTTCGGAGGTAAGGCTATACACTTATGTTTTTTGTGATTTTCCAAGAAATGTACTTTTCATGATAAATGTCTTCAAATGCATATCCAACTTATTTCTCCATACCAACTGAGGTAATTGTATATGTTTCTTCATCTATCTAAGCTGGAAAATGAGACATTTAAAATTCATGATTTTTCACTCCGGAGGTAAGGCTATACACTTATGTTTTTGTGATTTTCCAAGAAAGATACTTTTCAAAATAATATATGCCATTTAGCAGACACTTTTATCCAAAGCTACTGACAGTAGTGAATGCATACATTTTCAGTATATGTGGCCCCAGTGGGAATTGAACCCACAACCTAACCGCTGCCAACGCCATGCTCTACCAACTGAGCCACAGAGAACCACATGATGTCTTGAATGCATTTTATTCAACATATTTCTTCATAGTAAGTCATTCCAGATGTTTCTTCATCTATCTAGGCTGGAAAATCAGAACTTTAAAATTCATGATTTTCACTTCGGAGGTAAGGCTATACACTTATATTTTTTGTGATTTTCCAAGAAAGATACTTTTCATAATAATATATGCCATTTAGCAGACACTTTTATCCAAAGCTACTGACAGTAGTGAATTAATACATTTTCAGTATATGTGGCCCCAGTGCGAATTGAACCCACAACATAACCGCTAACGCCATGCTCTACCAACTGAGCCACAGAGAACCACATGATCAATGTCTTGAAATGCATTTTATTCAACATATTTCTTCATAGTAAGTCATTCCAGATGTTTCTTTATCTATTTAAGCTGGAAAATCAGAACTTTAAAATTCATGATTTTCACTTCGGAGGTAAGGCTATACACTTATGTTTTTTGTGATTTTCCAAGAAATGTACTTTTCATGATAAATGTCTTCAAATGCATTTTATCCAACTTATTTCTCCATACGAGGTAATTGTATATGTTTCTTCATCTATCTAAGCTGGAAAATGAGAACTTTAAAATTCATGATTTTTCACTCCGGAGGTAAGGCTATACACTTATGTTTTTTGTGATTTTCCAAGAAAGATACTTTTCATAATAATATATGCCATTTAGCAGACACTTTTATCCAAAGCTACTGACAGTAGTGAATGCATACATTTTCAGTATATGTGGCCCCAGTGGAATTGAACCCACAACCTAACCGCTGCCAACGCCATGCTCTACCAACTGAGCCACAGAGAACCACATGATCAATGTCTTGAAATGCATTTTATTCAAAATATTTCTTCATAGTAAGTCATTCCAGATGTTTCTTCATCTATCTAGGCTGGAAAATCAGAACTTTAAAATTCATGATTTTCACTACACTTATGAGAAATGTAAGGCTTTTATACACTTATGTTTTTTGTGATTTTCCAAGAAAGATACTTTTCATAATAATATATGCCATTTAGCAGACACTTTTATCCAAAGCTACTGACAGTAGTGAATTCATACATTTTCAGTATATGTGGCCCCAGTGGGAATTGAACCCACAACATAACCGCTGCCAACGCCATGCTCTACCAACTGAGCCACAGAGAACCACATGATCAATGCATTTTATTCAACATATTTCTTCATAGTAAGTCATTCCAGATGTTTCTTCATCTATCTAGGCTGGAAAATCAGAACTTTAAAATTCATGATTTTCACTTCGGAGGTAAGGCTATACACTTATGTTTTTTGTGATTTTCCAAGAAATGTACTTTTCATGATAAATGTCTTCAAATGCATTTTATCCAACTTATTTCTCCATATTGTATATGTTTCTTCATCTATCTAAGCTGGAAAATGAGACATTTAAAATTCATGATTTTTCACTCGGAGGTAAGGCTATACACTTATGTTTTTGTGATTTTCCAAGAAAGATACTTTTCATAATAATATATGCCATTTAGCAGACACTTTTATCCAAAGCTACTGACAGTAGTGAATTCATACATTTTCAGTATATGTGGCCCCAGTGGGAATTGAACCCACAACCTAACCGCTGCCAACGCCATGCTCTACCAACTGAGCCACAGAGAACCACATGATCAATGTCTTGAAATGCATTTTATTCAAAATATTTCTTCATAGTAAGTCATTCCAGATGTTTCTTCATCTATTTAGGCTGGAAAATCAGAACTTTAAAATTCATGATTTTCACTTCAGAGGTAAGGCTATACACTTATGTTTTTTGTGATTTTCCAAGAAATGTACTTTTCATGATAAATGTCTTCAAATGCATTTTATCCAACTTATTTTTGTGTATATGTTTCTGCATCTATCTAAGCTGGAAAATCAGAACTTTTAAAATTCATGATTTTACACTAGGTAAGGCTATACATATTTTCCAAGAAAGATACTTTTCATAATAATATATGCCATTTAGCAGACACTTTTATCCAAAGCTACTGACAGTAGTGAATGCATACATTTTCAGTATATGTGGCCCCAGTGGGAATTGAACCCACAACATAACCGCTGCCAACGCCATGCTCTACCAACTGAGCCACAGAGAACCACAATTTCAGTGTCTTGAAATGCATTTTATTCAACATATTTCTTCATAGTAAGTCATTCCAGATGTTTCTTCATCTATTTTCACTAGGCTGGAAAATCAGAACTTTAAAATTCATGATTTTCACTTCGGAGGTAAGGCTATACACTTATATTTTTTGTGATTTTCCAAGAAAGATACTTTTCATAATAATATATGCCATTTAGCAGACACTTTTATCCAAAGCTACTGACAGTAGTGAATTAGCATACATTTTCAGTATATGTGGCCCCAGTGGGAATTGAACCCACAACCTAACCGCTGCCAACGCCATGCTCTACCAACTGAGCCACAGAGAACCACATGATCAATGCATTTTATTCAACATATTTCTTCATAGTAAGTCATTCCAGATGTTTCTTCATCTATCTAGGCTGGAAAATCAGAACTTTAAAATTCATGATTTTCACTTCGGAGGTAAGGCTATACACTTATGTTTTTTGTGATTTTCCAAGAAATGTACTTTTCATGATAAATGTCTTCAAATGCGTTTTATCCAACTTATTTCTCCATACGAGGTAATTGTATATGTTTCTTCATCTATCTAAGCTGGAAAATGAGAACTTTAAAATTCATGATTTTTCACTCCCGGAGGTAAGGCTATACACTTATGTTTTTTGTGATTTTCCAAGAAAGATACTTTTCATAATAATATATGCCATTTAGCAGACACTTTTATCCAAAGCTACTGACAGTAGTGAATTCATACATTTTCAGTATATGTGGCCCCAGTGGGAATTGAACCCACAACATAACTACCAACTGCTGCCAACGCCATGCTCTACCAACTGAGCCACAGAGAACCACATGATCAATGTCTTGAAATGCATTTTATTCAAAATATTTCTTCATAGTAAGTCATTCCAGATGTTTCTTCATCTATCTAGGCTGGAAAATCAGAACTTTAAAATTCATGATTTTCACTTTGGAGGTAAGGCTATACACTTATGTTTTTTGTGATTTTCCAAGAAAGATACTTTTCATAATAATATATGCCATTTAGCAGACACTTTTATCCAAAGCTACTGACAGTAGTGAATGCATACATTTTCAGTATATGTGGCCCCAGTGGGAATTGAACCCACAACATAACCGTTGCCAACGCCATGCTCTACCAACTGAGCCACAGAGAACCACATGATCAGTGTCTTGAAATGCATTTTATTCAACATATTTCTTCATAGTAAGTCATTCCAGATGTTTCTTCATCTATCTAGGCTGGAAAATCAGAACTTTAAAATTCATGATTTTCACTTCGGAGGTAAGGCTATACACTTATGTTTTTTGTGATTTTCCAAGAAATGTACTTTTCATGATAAATGTCTTTTCAAATGCATTTTATCCAACTTATTTCTCCATATCGAGGTAATTGTATATGTTTCTTCATCTATCTAAGCTGGAAAATGAGACATTTAAAATTCATGATTTTCACTCCGGAGGTAAGGCTATACACTTATGTTTTTTGTGATTTTCCAAGAAAGATTCTTTTCATAATAATATATGCCATTTAACAGACACTTTTATCCAAAGCTACTGACAGTAGTGAATGCATACATTTTCAGTATATGTGGCCCCAGGGGAATTGAACCCACAACCTAACCGCTGCCAACGCCATGCTCTACCAACTGAGCCACAGAGAACCACATGATCAATGTCTTGAAATGCATTTTATTCAAATATTTCTTCATAGTAAGTCATTCCATATGTTTCTTCATCTATCTAAGCTGGAAAATGAGAACATTTAAAATTCATGATTTTTCACTCCTGAGGTAAGGCTATACACTTATGTTTTTTGTGATTTTCCAAGAAAGATACTTTTCATAATAATATATGCCATTTAGCAGACACTTTTATCCAAAGCTACTGACAGTAGTGAATTAATACATTTTCAGTATATGTGGCCCCAGTGGGAATTGAACCCACAACCTAACCGTTGCCAACGCCATGCTCTACCAACTGAGCCACAGAGAACCACATGATCAATGCATTTTATTCAACATATTTCTTCATAGTAAGTCATTCCAGATGTTTCTTCATCTATCTAGGCTGGAAAATCAGAACTTTAAAATTCATGATTTTCACTTCGGAGGTAAGGCTATACACTTATGTTTTTGTGATTTTCCAAGAAATGTACTTTTCATGATAAATGTCTTCAAATGCATTTTATCCAACTTATTTCTCCATACGAGGTAATTGTATATGTTTCTTCATCTATCTAAGCTGGAAAATGAGACATTTAAAATTCATGATTTTTCACTCCGGAGGTAAGGCTATACACTTATGTTTTTTGTGATTTTCCAAGAAAGATACTTTTCATAATAATATATGCCATTTAGCAGACACTTTTATCCAAAGCTACTGACAGTAGTGAATGCATACATTTTCAGTATATGTGGCCCCAGGGGAATTGAACCCACAACCTAACGTTGCCAACGCCATGCTCTACCAACTGAGCCACAGAGAACCACATGATCAATGTCTTGAAATGCATTTTATTCAACATATTTCTTCATAGTAAGTCATTCCAGATGTTTCTTCATCTATCTAAGCTGGAAAATCAGAACTTTAAAATTCATGATTTTTCACTCACTTATGTTTTTTGAGGTAAGGCTATACACTTATGTTTTTTGTGATTTTCCAAGAAAGATACTTTTCATAATAATATATGCCATTTAGCAGACACTTTTATCCAAAGCTACTGACAGTAGTGAATTCATACATTTTCAGTATATGTGGCCCCAGTGGGAATTGAACCCACAACCTAACCGTTGCCAACGCCATGCTCTACCAACTGAGCCACAGAGAACCCACATGATCAATGCATTTTATTCAACATATTTCTTCATAGTAAGTCATTCCAGATGTTTCTTCATCTATCTAGGCTGGAAAATCAGAACTTTAAAATTCATGATTTTCACTTCGGAGGTAAGGCTATACACTTATGTTTTTTGTGATTTTCCAAGAAATGTACTTTTCATGATAAATGTCTTCAAATGCATTTTATCCAACTTATTTCTCCATACGAGGTATTTGTATATGTTTTTCATCTATCTAAGCTGGAAAATCAGACATTTTAAAATTCATGATTTTACACTCCGGAGGTAAGGCTATACACTTATTTTTTTTGTGATTTTCCAAGAAAGATACTTTTCATAATAATATATGCCATTTAGCAGACACTTTTATCCAAAGCTACTGACAGTAGTGAATGCATACATTTTCAGTATATGTGGCCCCAGTGGAATTGAACTTTAACATAACCGTTTTTTGCCATGCTCTACCAACTGAGCCACAGAGAACCACAATTTCAGTGTCTTGAAATGCATTTTATTCAACATATTTCTTCATAGTAAGTCATTCCAGATGTTTCTTCATCTATCTAGGCTGGAAAATCAGAACTTTAAAATTCATGATTTTCACTTCGGAGGTAAGGCTATACACTTATATTTTTTGTGATTTTCCAAGAAAGATACTTTTCATAATAATATATGCCATTTAGCAGACACTTTTATCCAAAGCTACTGACAGTAGTGAATTAATACATTTTCAGTATATGTGGCCCCAGTGCGAATTGAACCCACAACATAACCGTTGCCAACGCCATGCTCTACCAACTGAGCCACAGAGAACCACATGATCAATGTCTTGAAATGCATTTTATTCAACATATTTCTTCATAGTAAGTCATTCCAGATGTTTCTTCATCTATCTAGGCTGGAAAATCAGAACTTTAAAATTCATGATTTTCACTTCGGAGGTAAGGCTATACACTTATATTTTTTTGATTTTCCAAGAAAGATACTTTTCATAATAATATATGCCATTTAGCAGACACTTTTATCCAAAGCTAAAGTAGTGAATTCATACATTTTCAGTATTTTATTGAACCAAACATAACCGTTTATGCTCTACCAACTGAGCCACAGAGAACCACATGATCAATGTCTTGAAATGCATTTTATTCAACATATTTCTTCATAGTAAGTCATTCCAGATGTTTCTTCATCTATCTAAGCTGGAAAATCAGAACTTTAAAATTCATGATTTTTCACTCCGGAGGTAAGGCTATACACTTATGTTTTTGTGATTTTCCAAGAAAGATACTTTTCATAATAATATATGCCATTTAGCAGACACTTTTATCCAAAGCTACTGACAGTAGTGAATGCATACATTTTCAGTATATGTGGCCCCAGTGGGAATTGAACCCACAACATAACCGTTATTTCGCCATGCTCTACCAACTGAGCCACAGAGAACCACATGATCAATGTCTTGAAATGCATTTTATTCAACATATTTCTTCATAGTAAGTCATTCCAGATGTTTCTTCATCTATCTAGGCTGGAAAATCAGAACTTTAAAATTCATGATTTTCACTTCAGAGGTAAGGCTATACACTTATATTTTTTGTGATTTTCCAAGAAAGATACTTTTCATAATAATATATGCCATTTAGCAGACACTTTTATCCAAAGCTACTGACAGTAGTGAATTAATACATTTTCAGTATATGTGGCCCCAGTGGGAATTGAACCCACAACATAACCGTTGCCAACGCCATGCTCTACCAACTGAGCCACAGAGAACCACATGATCAATGTCTTGAAATGCATTTTATTCAACATATTTCTTCATAGTAAGTCATTCCAGATGTTTCTTCATCTATCTAAGCTGGAAAATCAGAACTTTAAAATTCATGATTTTCACTTCGGAGGTAAGGCTATACACTTATGTTTTTTGTGATTTTCCAAGAAATGTACTTTTCATGATAAATGTCTTCAAATGCATTTTATCCAACTTATTTCTCCATACGAGGTAATTGTATATGTTTCTTCATCTATCTAAGCTGGAAAATGAGACATTTAAAATTCATGATTTTTCACTCCGGAGGTAAGGCTATACACTTATGTTTTTGTGATTTTCCAAGAAAGATACTTTTCATAATAATATATGCCATTTAGCAGACACTTTTATCCAAAGCTACTGACAGTAGTGAATTCATACATTTTCAGTATATGTGGCCCCAGTGGGAATTGAACCCACAACCTAACCGTTGCCAACGCCATGCTCTACCAACTGAGCCACAGAGAACCACATGATCAATGCATTTTATTCAACATATTTCTTCATAGTAAGTCATTCCAGATGTTTCTTCATCTATCTAGGCTGGAAAATCAGAACTTTAAAATTCATGATTTTCACTTCGGAGGTAAGGCTATACACTTATGTTTTTTGTGATTTTCCAAGAAAGATACTTTTCATAATAATATATGCCATTTAGCAGACACTTTTATCCAAAGACAGTAACTGACATGTTTCTTCATCTAGTGAAAATGAGACATACAATTTGATTTTTGTGGCCACTTAGTGTGAATTTCCCAAGAAAGATAACCACATAATAATATATGCCATTTAGCAGACACTTTTATGCTCTACCAATTTTCTGAGCCACAGAGAACCACATGATCAATGTCTTGAAATGCATTTTATTCAACATTTTTTCTTCATAGTAAGTCATTCCAGATGTTTCTTCATCTATCTAAGCTGGAAAATCAGAACTTTAAAATTCATGATTTTTCACTCCGGAGGTAAGGCTATACACTTATATTTTTTGTGATTTTCCAAGAAAGATACTTTTCATAATAATATATGCCATTTAGCAGACACTTTTATCCAAAGCTACTGACAGTAGTGAATGCATACATTTTCAGTATATGTGGCCCCAGTGGGAATTGAACCCACAACATAACTAACCATTCTACCAACGCCATGCTCTACCAACTGAGCCACAGAGAACCACATGATCAATGTGTCTTGAAATGCATTTTATTCAACATATTTCTTCATAGTAAGTCATTCCAGATGTTTCTTCATCTATCTAAGCTGGAAAATCAGAACTTTAAAATTCATGATTTTCACTTCGGAGGTAAGGCTATACACTTATGTTTTTTGTGATTTTCCAAGAAAGATACTTTTCATAATAATATATGCCATTTAGCAGACACTTTTATCCAAAGCTACTGACAGTAGTGAATTCATACATTTTCAGTATATGTGGCCCCAGTGGGAATTGAACCCACAACCTAACCGTTGCCAACGCCATGCTCTACCAACTGAGCCACAGAGAACCACATGATCAAAATGCATTTTATTCAACATATTTCTTCATAGTAAGTCATTCCAGATGTTTCTTCATCTATCTAGGCTGGAAAATCAGAACTTTAAAATTCATGATTTTCACTCCGGAGGTAAGGCTATACACTTATGTTTTTTGTGATTTTCCAAGAAAGATACTTTTCATAATAATATATGCCATTTAGCAGACACTTTTATCCAAAGCTACTGACAGTAGTGAATTCATACATTTTCAGTATATGTGGCCCCAGTGGGAATTGAACCCACAACCTAACCGTTGCCAACGCCATGCTCTACCAACTGAGCCACAGAGAACCACATGATCAATGCATTTTATTCAACATATTTCTTCATAGTAAGTCATTCCAGATGTTTCTTCATCTATCTAGGCTGGAAAATCAGAACTTTAAAATTCATGATTTTCACTTCGGAGGTAAGGCTATACACTTATGTTTTTTGTGATTTTCCAAGAAATGTACTTTTCATGATAAATGTCTTCAAATGCATTTTATCCAACTTATTTCTCCATACGAGGTAATTTGTATATGTTTCTTCATCTATCTAAGCTGGAAAATGAGACATTTAAAATTCATGATTTTTCACTCCGGAGGTAAGGCTATACACTTATGTTTTTTGTGATTTTCCAAGAAAGATACTTTTCATAATAATATATGCCATTTAGCAGACACTTTTATCCAAAGCTACTGACAGTAGTGAATTCATACATTTTCAGTATATGTGGCCCCAGTGGGAATTGAACCCACAACCACAAGAACCACATGATCAATGCCATGCTCTACCAACTGAGCCACAGAGAACCACATGATCAATGAAATGCATTTTATTCAACATATTTCTTCATAGTAAGTCATTCCAGATGTTTCTTCATCTATCTAGGCTGGAAAATCAGAACTTTAAAATTCATGATTTTCACTCCGGAGGTAAGGCTATACACTTATGTTTTTTGTGATTTTCCAAGAAAGATACTTTTCATAATAATATATGCCATTTAGCAGACACTTTTATCCAAAGCTACTGACAGTAGTGAATGCATACATTTTCAGTATATGTGGCCCCAGTGGGAATTGAACCCACAACATAACCGTTGCCAACGCCATGCTCTACCAACTGAGCCACAGAGAACCACAATTTCAGTGTCTTGAAATGCATTTTATTCAACATATTTCTTCATAGTAAGTCATTCCAGATGTTTCTTCATCTATCTAGGCTGGAAAATCAGAACTTTAAAATTCATGATTTTCACTGGAGGTAAAGGCTATACACTTATGTTTTTTGTGATTTTCCAAGAAAGATACTTTTCATAATAATATATGCCATTTAGCAGACACTTTTATCCAAAGCTACTGACAGTAGTGAATTAATACATTTTCAGTATATGTGGCCCCAGTGGGAATTGAACCCACAACATAACCGTTGCCAACGCCATGCTCTACCAACTGAGCCACAGAGAACCACATGATCAATGTCTTGAAATGCATTTTATTCAACATATTTCTTCATAGTAAGTCATTCCAGATGTTTCTTCATCTATCTAGGCTGGAAAATCAGAACTTTAAAATTCATGATTTTCACTTCGAGGTAAGGCTATACACTTATGTTTTTTGTGATTTTCCAAGAAATGTACTTTTCATGATAAATGTCTTCAAATGCATTTTATCCAACTTATTTCTCCATACGAGGTAATTGTATATGTTTCTTCATCTATCTAAGCTGGAAAATGAGACATTTAAAATTCATGATTTTTCACTCCGGAGGTAAGGCTATACACTTATGTTTTTTGTGATTTTCCAAGAAAGATACTTTTCAAAATAATATATGCCATTTAGCAGACACTTTTATCCAAAGCTACTGACAGTAGTGAATTCATACATTTTCAGTATATGTAGCCCCAGTGGGAATTGAACCCACAACCTAACCGTTGCCAATGCCATGCTCTACCAACTGAGCCACAGAGAACCACATGATCAATGCATTTTATTCAACATATTTCTTTCTTCATAGTAAGTCATTCCAGATGTTTCTTCATCTATCTAGGCTGGAAAATCAGAACTTTAAAATTCATGATTTTCACTTCGAGGTAAGGCTATACACTTATATTTTTTGTGATTTTCCAAGAAAGATACTTTTCATAATAATATATGCCATTTAGCAGACACTTTTATCCAAAGCTACTGACAGTAGTGAATTAATACATTTTCAGTATATGTGGCCCCAGTGCGAATTGAACCCACAACATAACCGTTGCCAACGCCATGCTCTACCAACTGAGCCACAGAGAACCACATGATCAATGTCTTGAAATGCATTTTATTCAACATATTTCTTCATAGTAAGTCATTCCAGATGTTTCTTCATCTATCTAAGCTGGAAAATCAGAACTTTAAAATTCATGATTTTCACTTCGGAGGTAAGGCTATACACTTATGTTTTTTGTGATTTTCCAAGAAATGTACTTTTCATGATAAATGTCTTCAAATGCGTTTTATCCAACTTATTTCTCATACGAGGTAATTGTATATGTTTCTTCATCTATCTAAGCTGGAAAATGAGACATTTAAAATTCATGATTTTTCACTCCGGAGGTAAGGCTATACACTTATGTTTTTGTGATTTTCCAAGAAAGATACTTTTCAAAATAATATATGCCATTTAGCAGACACTTTTATCCAAAGCTACTGACAGTAGTGAATTCATACATTTTCAGTATATGTAGCCCCAGTGGGAATTGAACCCACAACCTAACCGTTGCCAACGCCATGCTCTACCAACTGAGCCACAGAGAACCACATGATCAATGCATTTTATTCAACATATTTCTTCATAGTAAGTCATTCCAGATGTTTCTTCATCTATCTAAGCTGGAAAATCAGAACTTTAAAATTCATGATTTTCACTTCGGAGGTAAGGCTATACACTTATGTTTTTTGTGATTTTCCAAGAAATGTACTTTTCATGATAAATGTCTTCAAATGCATTTTATCCAACTTATTTCTCTACGAGGTAATTGTATATGTTTCTTCATCTATCTAAGCTGGAAAATGAGACATTTAAAATTCATGATTTTTCACTCCGGAGGTAAGGCTATACACTTATGTTTTTTGTGATTTTCCAAGAAAGATACTTTTCATAATAATATATGCCATTTAGCAGACACTTTTATCCAAAGCTATTGACAGTAGTGAATGCATACATTTTCAGTATATGTGGCCCCAGTGGGAATTGAACCCACAACCTAACCGTTGCCAACGCCATGCTCTACCAACTGAGCCACAGAGAACCACATGATCAATGTCTTGAAATGCATTTTATTCAAAATATTTCTTCATAGTAAGTCATTCCAGATGTTTCTTTATCTATTTAAGCTGGAAAATCAGAACTTTAAAATTCATGATTTTCACTTCAGAGGTAAGGCTATACACTTATGTTTTTTGTGATTTTCCAAGAAATGTACTTTTCATGATAAATGTCTTCAAATGCATTTTATCCAACGTATTTCTCCATAGGCGTATTTGTATATGTTTCTTCATCTATCTAAGCTGGAAAATCAGAACTTTAAAATTCATGATTTTACACTCCCGAGGTAAGGCTATACACTTATGTTTTTTGTGTGATTTTCCAAGAAAGATACTTTTCATAATAATATATGCCATTTAGCAGACACTTTTATCCAAAGCTACTGACAGTAGTGAATGCATACATTTTCAGTATATGTGGCCCCAGTGGGAATTGAACCCACAACCTAACCGTTGCCAACGCCATGCTCTACCAACTGAGCCACAGAGAACCACATGATCAATGTCTTGAAATGCATTTTATTCAACATATTTCTTCATAGTAAGTCATTCCAGATGTTTCTTCATCTATCTAGGCTGGAAAATCAGAACTTTAAAATTCATGATTTTCACTTACACTTATGGAGGTAAGGCTATACACTTATATTTTTTGTGATTTTCCAAGAAAGATACTTTTCATAATAATATATGCCATTTAGCAGACACTTTTATCCAAAGCTACTGACAGTAGTGAATTAATACATTTTCAGTATATGTGGCCCCAGTGCGAATTGAACCCACAACATAACCGTTGCCAACGCCATGCTCTACCAACTGAGCCACAGAGAACCACATGATCAATGTCTTGAAATGCATTTTATTCAACATATTTCTTCATAGTAAGTCATTCCAGATGTTTCTTCATCTATCTAAGCTGGAAAATCAGAACTTTAAAATTCATGATTTTCACTTCGGAGGTAAGGCTATACACTTATGTTTTTTGTGATTTTCCAAGAAATGTACTTTTCATGATAAATGTCTTCAAATGCATTTTATCCAACTTATTTCTCCATACGAGGTAATTGTATATGTTTCTTCATCTATCTAAGCTGGAAAATGAGACATTTAAAATTCATGATTTTTCACTCCGGAGGTAAGGCTATACACTTATGTTTTTTTGTGATTTTCCAAGAAAGATACTTTTCATAATAATATATGCCATTTAGCAGACACTTTTATCCAAAGCTACTGACAGTAGTGAATTCATACATTTTCAGTATATGTGGCCCCAGTGGGAATTGAACCCACAACCTAACCGTTGCCAACGCCATGCTCTACCAACTGAGCCACAGAGAACCACATGATCAATGCATTTTATTCAACATATTTCTTCATAGTAAGTCATTCCAGATGTTTCTTCATCTATCTAAGCTGGAAAATCAGAACTTTAAAATTCATGATTTTCACTTCGGAGGTAAGCTATACACTTATGTTTTTGTGATTTTCCAAGAAAGATACTTTTCATAATAATATATGCCATTTAGCAGACACTTTTATCCAAAGCTACTGACAGTAGTGAATTAATACATTTTCAGTATATGTGGCCCCAGTGGGAATTGAACCCACAACATAACCATTTAGCCAACGCCATGCTCTACCAACTGAGCCACAGAGAACCACATGATCAATGTCTTGAAATGCATTTTATTCAACATATTTCTTCATAGTAAGTCATTCCAGATGTTTCTTCATCTATCTAGGCTGGAAAATCAGAACTTTAAAATTCATGATTTTCACTTCGGAGGTAAGGCTATACACTTATGTTTTTTGTGATTTTCCAAGAAATGTACTTTTCATGATAAATGTCTTCAAATGCATTTTATCCAACTTATTTCTCCATACAAGGTAATTGTATATGTTTCTTCATCTATCTAAGCTGGAAAATGAGACATTTAAAATTCATGATTTTTCACTCCGGAGGTAAGGCTATACACTTATGTTTTTTGTGATTTTCCAAGAAAGATACTTTTCATAATAATATATGCCATTTAGCAGACACTTTTATCCAAAGCTATTGACAGTAGTGAATGCATACATTTTCAGTATATGTGGCCCCAGTGGGAATTGAACCCACAACCTAACCGCCCAACGCCATGCTCTACCAACTGAGCCACAGAGAACCACATGATCAATGTCTTGAAATGCATTTTATTCAAAATATTTCTTCATAGTAAGTCATTCCAGATGTTTCTTCATCTATTTAAGCTGGAAAATCAGAACTTTAAAATTCATGATTTTCACTTCAGAGGTAAGGCTATACACTTATGTTTTTTGTGATTTTCCAAGAAATGTACTTTTCATGATAAATGTCTTCAAATGCATTTTATCCAACATTTCTCCATAGCAATTGTATATGTTTCTTCAATTATCTAAGCTGGAAAATCAGAACTTTAAAATTCATGATTTTACACTCCGGAGGTAAGGCTATACACTTATGTTTTTTGTGATTTTCCAAGAAAGATACTTTTCATAATAATATATGCCATTTAGCAGACACTTTTATCCAAAGCTACTGACAGTAGTGAATGCATACATTTTCAGTATATGTGGCCACAGTGGGAATTGAACCCACAACATAACCGTTGCCAACGCCATGCTCTACCAACTGAGCGACAGAGAACCACAATTTCAGTGTCTTGAAATGCATTTTATTCAACATATTTCTTCATAGTAAGTCATTCCAGATGTTTCTTCATCTATCTAGGCTGGAAAATCAGAACTTTAAAATTCATGATTTTCACTTCGGAGGTAAGGCTATACACTTATATTTTTTGTGATTTTCCAAGAAAGATACTTTTCATAATAATATATGCCATTTAGCAGACACTTTTATCCAAAGCTACTGACAGTAGTGAATTCATACATTTTCAGTATATGTGGCCCCAGTGGGAATTGAACCCACAACATAACCGTTGCCAACGCCATGCTCTACCAACTGAGCCACAGAGAACCACATGATCAATGTCTTGAAATGCATTTTATTCAACATATTTCTTCATAGTAAGTCATTCCAGATGTTTCTTCATCTATCTAGGCTGGAAAATCAGAACTTTAAAATTCATGATTTTCACTTCGGAGGTAAGGCTATACACTTATGTTTTTTGTGATTTTCCAAGAAATGTACTTTTCATGATAAATGTCTTCAAATGCATTTTATCCAACTTATTTCTCCATACGAGGTAATTGTATATGTTTCTTCATCTATCTAAGCTGGAAAATGAGACATTTAAAATTCATGATTTTTTTCACTCCGGAGGTAAGGCTATACACTTATGTTTTTTGTGATTTTCCAAGAAAGATACTTTTCATAATAATATATGCCATTTAGCAGACACTTTTATCCAAAGCTACTGACAGTAGTGAATTCATACATTTTCAGTATATGTGGCCCCAGTGGGAATTGAACCCACAACCTAACCGTTGCCAACGCCATGCTCTACCAACTGAGCCACAGAGAACCACATGATCAATGCATTTTATTCAACATATTTCTTCATAGTAAGTCATTCCAGATGTTTCTTCATCTATCTAGGCTGGAAAATCAGAACTTTAAAATTCATGATTTTCACTTCGGAGGTAAGGCTATACACTTATGTTTTTTGTGATTTTCCAAGAAATGTACTTTTCATGATAAATGTCTTCAAATGCATTTTATCCAACTTATTTCTCCATACGAGGTAATTGTATATGTTTCTTCATCTATCTAAGCTGGAAAATGAGACATTTAAAATTCATGATTTTTCACTCCGGAGGTAAGGCTATACACTTATGTTTTTTGTGATTTTCCAAGAAAGATACTTTTCATAATAATATATGCCATTTAGCAGACACTTTTATCCAAAGCTATTGACAGTAGTGAATGCATACATTTTCAGTATATGTGGCCCCAGTGGGAATTGAACCCACAACCTAACCGTTGCCAACGCCATGCTCTACCAACTGAACCACAGAGAACCACATGATCAATGTCTTGAAATGCATTTTATTCAAAATATTTCTTCATAGTAAGTCATTCCAGATGTTTCTTTATCTATTTAAGCTGGAAAATCAGAACTTTAAAATTCATGATTTTCACTTCAGAGGTAAGGCTATACACTTATGTTTTTTGTGATTTTCCAAGAAATGTACTTTTCATGATAAATGTCTTCAAATGCATTTTATCCAACGTATTTCTCCATAGGCGGTATTTGTATATGTTTCTGCAATTATCTAAGCTGGAAAATCAGAACTTTAAAATTCATGATTTTACACTCCCGAGGTAAGGCTATACACTTATGTTTTTTGTGATTTTCCAAGAAAGATACTTTTCATAATAATATATGCCATTTAGCAGACACTTTTATCCAAAGCTACTGACAGTAGTGAATGCATACATTTTCAGTATATGTGGCCCCAGTGGGAATTGAACCCACAACATAACCGTTGCCAACGCCATGCTCTACCAACTGAGCCACGGAGAACCACAAGATCAGTGTCTTGAAATGCATTTTATTCAACATATTTCTTCATAGTAAGTCATTCCAGATGTTTCTTCATCTATCTAGGCTGGAAAATCAGAACTTTAAAATTCATGATTTTCACTTCGGAGGTAAGGCTATACACTTATATTTTTTGTGATTTTCCAAGAAAGATACTTTTCATAATAATATATGCCATTTAGCAGACACTTTTATCCAAAGCTACTGACAGTAGTGAATTAATACATTTTCAGTATATGTGGCCCCAGTGGGAATTGAACCCACAACATAACCGTTGCCAACGCCATGCTCTACCAACTGAGCCACAGAGAACCACATGATCAATGTCTTGAAATGCATTTTATTCAACATATTTCTTCATAGTAAGTCATTCCAGATGTTTCTTCATCTATCTAGGCTGGAAAATCAGAACTTTAAAATTCATGATTTTCACTTCGGAGGTAAGGCTATACACTTATGTTTTTTGTGATTTTCCAAGAAATGTACTTTTCATGATAAATGTCTTCAAATGCATTTTATCCAACTTATTTCTCCATACGAGGTAATTGTATATGTTTCTTCATCTATCTAAGCTGGAAAATGAGACATTTAAAATTCATGATTTTTCACTCCGGAGGTAAGGCTATACACTTATGTTTTTTGTGATTTTCCAAGAAAGATACTTTTCAAAATAATATATGCCATTTAGCAGACACTTTTATCCAAAGCTACTGACAGTAGTGAATTCATACATTTTCAGTATATGTAGCCCCAGTGGGAATTGAACCCACAACCTAACCGTTGCCAATGCCATGCTCTACCAACTGAGCCACAGAGAACCACATGATCAATGCATTTTATTCAACATATTTCTTCATAGTAAGTCATTCCAGATGTTTCTTCATCTATCTAGGCTGGAAAATCAGAACTTTAAAATTCATGATTTTCACTTCGGAGGTAAGGCTATACACTTATATTTTTGTGATTTTCCAAGAAAGATACTTTTCATAATAATATATGCCATTTAGCAGACACTTTTATCCAAAGCTACTGACAGTAGTGAATTAATACATTTTCAGTATATGTGGCCCCAGTGCGAATTGAACCCACAACATAACCGTTGCCAACGCCATGCTCTACCAACTGAGCCACAGAGAACCACATGATCAATGTCTTGAAATGCATTTTATTCAACATATTTCTTCATAGTAAGTCATTCCAGATGTTTCTTCATCTATCTAAGCTGGAAAATCAGAACTTTAAAATTCATGATTTTCACTCCGAGGTAAGGCTATACACACTTGTTTTTTGTGATTTTCCAAGAAATGTACTTTTCATGATAAATGTCTTCAAATGCATTTTATCCAACTTATTTCTCCATACGAGGTAATTGTATATGTTTCTTCATCTATCTAAGCTGGAAAATGAGACATTTAAAATTCATGATTTTTCACTCCGGAGGTAAGGCTATACACTTATGTTTTTTGTGATTTTCCAAGAAAGATACTTTTCAAAATAATATATGCCATTTAGCAGACACTTTTATCCAAAGCTACTGACAGTAGTGAATTCATACATTTTCAGTATATGTAGCCCCAGTGGGAATTGAACCCACAACCTAACCGTTGCCAATGCCATGCTCTACCAACTGAGCCACAGAGAACCACATGATCAATGCATTTTATTCAACAATTTGCATTTTATTCAACATATTTCTTCATAGTAAGTCATTCAGATGTTTCATTTTATCATCTAGGCTGGAAAATCAGAACTTTAAAATTCATGATTTTCACTTCGGAGGTAAGGCTATACACTTATATTTTTTGTGATTTTCCAAGAAAGATACTTTTCATAATAATATATGCCATTTAGCAGACACTTTTATCCAAAGCTACTGACAGTAGTGAATTAATACATTTTCAGTATATGTGGCCCCAGTGGGAATTGAACCCACAACATAACCGTTGCCAACGCCATGCTCTACCAACTGAGCCACAGAGAACCACATGATCAATGTCTTGAAATGCATTTTATTCAACATATTTCTTCATAGTAAGTCATTCCAGATGTTTCTTCATCTATCTAAGCTGGAAAATCAGAACTTTAAAATTCATGATTTTCACTTCGGAGGTAAGGCTATACACTTATGTTTTTTGTGATTTTCCAAGAAATGTACTTTTCATGATAAATGTCTTCAAATGCATTTTATCCAACTTATTTCTCCATACGAGGTAATTGTATATGTTTCTTCATCTATCTAAGCTGGAAAATGAGACATTTAAAATTCATGATTTTTCACTCCGGAGGTAAGGCTATACACTTATGTTTTTTGTGATTTTCCAAGAAAGATACTTTTCATAATAATATATGCCATTTAGCAGACACTTTTATCCAAAGCTACTGACAGTAGTGAATTCATACATTTTCAGTATATGTGGCCCCAGTGGGAATTGAACCCACAACCTAACCGTTGCCAACGCCATGCTCTACCAACTGAGCCACAGAGAACCACATGATCAATGCATTTTATTCAACATATTTCTTCATAGTAAGTCATTCCAGATGTTTCTTCATCTATCTAGGCTGGAAAATCAGAACTTTAAAATTCATGATTTTCACTTCGGAGGTAAGGCTATACACTTATGTTTTTTGTGATTTTCCAAGAAATGTACTTTTCATGATAAATGTCTTCAAATGCATTTTATCCAACTTATTTCTCCATACGAGGTAATTGTATATGTTTCTTCATCTATCTAAGCTGGAAAATGAGACATTTAAAATTCATGATTTTTCACTTCGGAGGTAAGGCTATACACTTATGTTTTGATTTTCCAAGAAAGATACTTTTCATAATAATATATGCCATTTAGCAGACACTTTTATCCAAAGCTACTGACAGTAGTGAATTAATACATTTTCAGTATATGTGGCCCCAGTGGAATTGAACCCACAACCTAACCGTTGCCAACGCCATGCTCTACCAACTGAGCCACAGAGAACCACATGATCAATGTCAAATGCATTTTATTCAAAATATTTCTTCATAGTAAGTCATTCCAGATGTTTCTTCATCTATCTAAGCTGGAAAATCAGAACTTTAAAATTCATGATTTTCACTTCAGAGGTAAGGCTATACACTTATGTTTTTTGTGATTTTCCAAGAAATGTACTTTTCATGATAAATGTCTTCAAATGCATTTTATCCAACTTATTTCTCCATAGGAGGTAATTGTATATGTTTCTTCATCTATCTAAGCTGGAAAATGAGACATTTAAAATTCATGATTTTTCACTCCCGAGGTAAGGCTATACACTTATGTTTTTTGTGATTTTCCAAGAAAGATACTTTTCATAATAATATATGCCATTTAGCAGACACTTTTATCCAAAGCTACTGACAGTAGTGAATTCATACATTTTCAGTATATGTGGCCCCAGTGGGAATTGAACCCACAACCTAACCGTTGCCAACGCCATGCTCTACCAACTGAGCCACAGAGAACCACATGATCAATGCATTTTATTCAACATATTTCTTCATAGTAAGTCATTCCAGATGTTTCTTCATCTATCTAGGCTGGAAAATCAGAACTTTAAAATTCATGATTTTCACTTCGGAGGTAAGGCTATACACTTATGTTTTTTGTGATTTTCCAAGAAATGTACTTTTCATGATAAATGTCTTCAAATGCATTTTATCCAACTTATTTCTCCATACGAGGTAATTGTATATGTTTCTTCATCTATCTAAGCTGGAAAATGAGACATTTAAAATTCATGATTTTTCACTCCGGAGGTAAGGCTATACACTTATGTTTTTTGTGATTTTCCAAGAAAGATACTTTTCATAATAATATATGCCATTTAGCAGACACACTTATCCAAAGCTATTGACAGTAGTGAATGCATACATTTTCAGTATATGTGGCCCCAGTGGGAATTGAACCCACAACCTAACCGTTGCCAACGCCATGCTCTACCAACTGAGCCACAGAGAACCACATGATCAATGTCTTGAAATGCATTTTATTCAAAATATTTCTTCATAGTAAGTCATTCCAGATGTTTCTTTATCTATTTAAGCTGGAAAATCAGAACTTTAAAATTCATGATTTTCACTTCAGAGGTAAGGCTATACACTTATGTTTTTTGTGATTTTCCAAGAAATGTACTTTTCATGATAAATGTCTTCAAATGCATTTTATCCAACGTATTTCTCCATAGGCGGTATTTGTATATGTTTCTGCAATTATCTAAGCTGGAAAATCAGAACTTTAAAATTCATGATTTTACACTCCCGAGGTAAGGCTATACACTTATGTTTTTTGTGATTTTCCAAGAAAGATACTTTTCATAATAATATATGCCATTTAGCAGACACTTTTATCCAAAGCTACTGACAGTAGTGAATGCATACATTTTCAGTATATGTGGCCACAGTGGGAATTGAACCCACAACATAACCGTTGCCAACGCCATGCTCTACCAACTGAGCCACAGAGAACCACAATTTCAGTGTCTTGAAATGCATTTTATTCAACATATTTCTTCATAGTAAGTCATTCCAGATGTTTCTTCATCTATCTAGGCTGGAAAATCAGAACTTTAAAATTCATGATTTTCACTTCGGAGGTAAGGCTATACACTTATATTTTTGTGATTTTCCAAGAAAGATACTTTTCATAATAATATATGCCATTTAGCAGACACTTTTATCCAAAGCTACTGACAGTAGTGAATTAATACATTTTCAGTATATGTGGCCCCAGTGCGAATTGAACCCACAACATAACCGTTGCCAACGCCATGCTCTACCAACTGAGCCACAGAGAACCACATGATCAATGTCTTGAAATGCATTTTATTCAACATATATTTCTTCATAGTAAGTCATTCCAGATGTTTCTTCATCTATCTAGGCTGGAAAATCAGAACTTTAAAATTCATGATTTTCACTTCGGAGGTAAGGCTATACACTTATGTTTTTGTGATTTTCCAAGAAATGTACTTTTCATGATAAATGTCTTCAAATGCATTTTATCCAACTTATTTCTCCATACGAGGTAATTGTATATGTTTCTTCATCTATCTAAGCTGGAAAATGAGACATTTAAAATTCATGATTTTTCACTCCGGAGGTAAGGCTATACACTTATGTTTTTTGTGATTTTCCAAGAAAGATACTTTTCATAATAATATATGCCATTTAGCAGACACTTTTATCCAAAGCTACTGACAGTAGTGAATTCATACATTTTCAGTATATGTGGCCCCAGTGGGAATTGAACCCACAACCTAACCGTTGCCAACGCCATGCTCTACCAACTGAGCCACAGAGAACCACATGATCAATGCATTTTATTCAACATATTTCTTCATAGTAAGTCATTCCAGATGTTTCTTCATCTATCTAGGCTGGAAAATCAGAACTTTAAAATTCATGATTTTCACTTCGGAGGTAAGGCTATACACTTATGTTTTTTGTGATTTTCCAAGAAATGTACTTTTCATGATAAATGTCTTCAAATGCATTTTATCCAACTTATTTCTCCATACGAGGTAATTGTATATGTTTCTTCATCTATCTAAGCTGGAAAATGAGACATTTAAAATTCATGATTTTTCACTCCGGAGGTAAGGCTATACACTTATGTTTTTTGTGATTTTCCAAGAAAGATACTTTTCATAATAATATATGCCATTTAGCAGACACTTTTATCCAAAGCTATTGACAGTAGTGAATGCATACATTTTCAGTATATGTGGCCCCAGTGGGAATTGAACCCACAACCTAACCGTTGCCAACGCCATGCTCTACCAACTGAGCCACAGAGAACCACATGATCAATGTCTTGAAATTTTTATTCAAAATATTTCTTCATAGTAAGTCATTCCAGATGTTTCTTCATCTATCTAGGCTGGAAAATCAGAACTTTAAAATTCATGATTTTCACTTCAGAGGTAAGGCTATACACTTATGTTTTTTGTGATTTTCCAAGAAATGTACTTTTCATGATAAATGTCTTCAAATGCATTTTATCCAACTTATTTCTCCATAGGAGGTAATTGTATATGTTTCTTCATCTATCTAAGCTGGAAAATCAGAACTTTAAAATTCATGATTTTACACTCCGGAGGTAAGGCTATACACTTATGTTTTTTGTGATTTTCCAAGAAAGATACTTTTCATAATAATATATGCCATTTAGCAGACACTTTTATCCAAAGCTACTGACAGTAGTGAATGCATACATTTTCAGTATATGTGGCCCCAGTGGGAATTGAACCCACAACATAACCGTTGCCAACGCCATGCTCTAC
>JAINUG010000132.1:2877500-2882941 GCA_029706075.1 Aldrovandia affinis | reverse complement strand
TGATTCAGCTCAAGGGTTGTTGAGGTCTGTTGATTTGGTGAAAGCTTAACCTTCCCAAAGAATGAGTGTGTACATATTTAAGCAGTTTCTTAGCTTTTCACGACAACCTTTGTTCACATGCATTACTGTCTGCAGATTTCAGCATCCCCAACCTCTACGCTTCCCAGAAACACATTCACTAAGCGGCCTCCCTCCTGCTCCGGGAGAGTGTCATGCATTTCTTACAGATTTTGAAAGTTCTCATCCAGCTCTATGTACCGTAAATGTCTTATAACTCAACAATAATATAATAATATATGCCATTTAGCAGACGCTTTTATCCAAAGCGACTTACAGTAGTGAATGCAGACATTTTTCAGTATATGTGGCCCCAGTGGGGATTGAACCCACAACCTAAGCGTTGCCAATGCTGTGCTCCACCCACTGAGCCACAGAGAACCAGAACAACAACGAATACGGTTAAATCAAGACCCCCTGTGGCTAAAGCATAATGCTGCGTCGATAAATGAAAAAAAAAAAAAAATTATTGTTCATGAGAATTCCATTTTTGGCGATGCACCGTTTTTGTGTGGCACTGACGATATGATATGATTGTTTGCCGTGCTGCATGCAGTCCACAGAACATCGTAGTGGAAATTTAGTAAAGTGGCCCATCATTTCCAGGGTCAAACCCACCTTTTCAGACTCCACTACCACTGAATTCTAGCCAATTGTCCTCACCACTGCCTACTTGCTCAATCATTTTTGTTTATGTATCCTTGCTTACTTCAAAAAAAAAAAACCTTTTCCTTCCCAGTGTTACAGGTATGGTACGCAGCTGCCTGCAATGATGTCTATTGCTGTATAACTGCACTGATCTCTTGCGCAAACTATAATTGTTCTTACCATTAATGCACGTCTTGTCGCTCTGGATAAGAGCGTCTGCTAAATGCTTAAAATGTAAATGTAGGATGAGGCTCCCATGTGTGTTACTTGT
Organism: Aldrovandia affinis; assembly: GCA_029706075.1. NCBI lineage: Eukaryota > Metazoa > Chordata > Actinopteri > Notacanthiformes > Halosauridae > Aldrovandia > Aldrovandia affinis. The sequence goes on along the minus strand of JAINUG010000132.1, from coordinate 2,881,965 downwards.
AGTTGCGGGGAAGGATGAGGGTGGAACTCTCAGCCATGTTGCCTGTGCCACACTGTCTTTGTGTGAATGGATGGGCAGACTGTGCCCGGCTGCTTCAGGGGTTAAGGGGGGTTCCTGGAGCTCGTGACGTGCGGCAGGGCGCATGCGCGTCTGGAGGAGCCGTCCGGGACAGGACATTCTCACGTTACTGTAGCAACGTGACCGCAATGCTGTGAGAATGTTAGGAGAGGGTATGCGAGGGTGGTTCGGATGGGGGTGAAGTGCCCCTCTTCTCTGCAGCATGGGGAGAATTGAGAGCTGGTGGGTGGGGGGAAGGGAGGGGGGGAAGGGGGTGACAGCTCTGTAATTTCCCCAGTTGTAAATCAGCCCCTGAGTTAATGAGAGTGGCTGAAAGTGACACTTGACTGACGCGCGGTGAGTGTGAAATGGGACGGTTTGGAAACGGTGGCGATGCTTGTTGGGCCGTTTGTAGTCTTTGGGAGACACCTGGGTGACCCTTGACCCCTGCGCTTCGGCCCCCACATTGCTGAGGGTCGCTGGGAGACCGGTCGTTATTGTGACCCTCTGGCATTTCACCAGTGAGCTACGACTCCCGGTGGGGGTTAAGGGGAGTGGTTAAGGTGGTGGGGGCAGCTTTAGTGTCACATGCCTTGCAGGGTAGACCTCTGTTAATCACAGCCTGCTTGCTCTTATAGGGGAGGCCTGTGTAGAGAGAGGGATGGATTTTCTTCAGATTTATGTTCAGCGAATTGGTTTTGAGTCCGTGCACAGCCCCAGTGGTCATGCGCGGGAACCTTCTCGAGCTCGCTAAATTAATCAACGTTCTCGGTTAATTCTGCGTCTCCTAACAAGCGAGCCCCTTTATCAGCGTGACAAATTTGCTTTAAACGTCTGCGCGGGCATCGCCATATTAGGCCGCTATGCATCAATCGGGAAGCGTAGCGTGTGCATTTGACTTGCTGTCCTTGTTCATTAAGCCAGTGATTGATGTATATTTAGTGTATCAGTGCGGAGGGGAGGAAGGAAACAGCAATCTCAATTAAACAAAATAAACCACGGGGCAATGGACGTTTGACCTCTGTGACTGGCGCTCTCATTTCTGGGGAGGCCGGAGCGATTCATTTGCCTTCGGTCGTACAAAAGCCTACGCTTTATGCTTTGCGTGCATCATTTTGTGAACCGTGGCAGCGAGTGAGCTCAGGCCAGATCTGCCCAGATCTGTAAGGCCTAAGATGAGACCCCCTAAAGCTCAACCTGTTTTCGCAGAAGTGGTGGAAGCGAGCCCGTTGAATGGGCAGGCATCGCAGAGCCCCCACGCCTCCTCTAAACCCCGGGCCAAGGAAATTAAACGGCCGGCCCTAATGCATGCCAATCCGAAGGCAAACTCAATAGTTTGTCCGCACATATTGAGTAGCCGACAATGCGGCCGCTTTCTCATTATCCGCCCTCGACTTTGTGTTGACTCAACGGAGCTAATGAAGGACATCTCTGCCGAGCCCTGCAGATGTCTGCTCGCTAAGTACAATGCCGGGGCCAAAGGAATTAAGTCCTGGATCCGGGAACAAGCCTTGGCAGTTTATCCCTCTAAAAGGAGGTGCGATTTATGTTCGGGAGGCCTCTCCGTTCCCAAGGAGACCGAGCGCTGGAACCTTCTCACAGCGACGGGGGCCGGCTCTCGGTTCCCTTTTCCCTTTCCTTTTCTTTCTCTTTTCTCTGGGAAGGTCTTCCCGTGGCAGTTTTTTTTCACAAAGGTGTCTATTTTTTTTTTCTTCTGTAATCGTACAAGGTTTACTTTGGCTCCCGCTCGGACATAGATGTATGTTGCTAAGCGTGTAATGCGTGAGCTGGCGCTTGCGATCCAGTGTGATGTCACCCAACAGCCTCTGGCTCCCCACCACCAGCAACGTGATGGGAGGGGGGGTCTTAACCGTCTGAAAGCTGTGAACAATGTCAAAAAAATTGATGTGAAGGCGACAAACACAGAGAGCAGATTTTTGGGATTCCTAAAGCGGCCATCGGGTATGCGCCATGTCCGGCGGATTGACGGCGATGTTTATGACGCCCGTAGCCCCTTCCGGGGGACAGAGCGAGACGCCTCGTCTCACAACTCACTCTTTCTATTGACCTCCTTTTTTTTCGGTGACTCAGCCCTCGCTCCATGTGACCGCCGGTGTGCGTCAGCTGTCCGGGCACGCCTCTTCCTCTCCCGCTCCCTCTTCATCACCCGCGGGCCTTCAGGGACCTCCGAGCTGCGCTTCTCTGACGAGGAAACATGCTTATTAATGACAGTCAGATTTACATAATTACCTTCCCCGATCCAGACTGGAGCCTTTGCGCAGAGATCCATCTTCGCGCCGAGGGGGGGGAGTCATGTCTCTCCCTGTCGGTCCCGGCCGGCCTGACGAGCCTCTGACCGGCTGACCAGCGCTGGGACCCCCCACCTGGCGCCCCCTCTCTCCGTCAGCGCAGGGGGACAGCGTCCTCTGTGGCGCTCTCTTAATTAGATTTTTAATGAGTCCTATCAGTTGTTCGTGGAGGCGTGTGCCTCTCCTCTCCTCCGCCATCTCTCTCATTAAATCCCCTATAATCACCTCAGCCCGGCTCCTACACGGCTAATTCTCCCCCAATCTTTTATCTCTTAATAAGGGGATAAGGCATGGAAATTGATTCATCTCCTTCCTCTGCTTGAAGTATTAAGCAGATTATTATTGTTATTATAATGACTTTGCTGCGCCACTCGCTCCTCTCTTCTCCTAATGCGCTGGCGCACGTTTTCACGGGCGCAAGGCCCCCCTTATTCCCGCGCCATTATTTCACGGTAATGAGATACATTCCACGCGTAATTAAATAGAAGATCCACAAGCTACTTTTGCAAGAGAAGAGGGGAAAAAACACGCCAAAACATTTCACCCCTCAGATCTATTGAAATACAACAAGAGGGGCTTCAATTAAATGAGAAAAGAATTTCAAGCATTCCGCGTCTAAATTCCGGAATATCGCAGATACCGCAGGAAAACGGAGCGGCCCGAACGAACAAAGGCTGTGACCTATTTTGATACTTTAACCAAGGCTGCTCAATTATGTGGTGTTTATTTCCTCTCTTGTAAACACATAAACTTCTCTTCCTTTTTTTTTGCCATTCTGGGATCAGTGGGTTTGGGTATTTCCCACAACACTGAACGAGCATATTTTAAGATGCGTAATTGCATGGAATTGATATGCGCTAAAGGGAACGATATCTAGAGTCCTTTTTTCCCCCACAGAGGTTCGTTTCGTTTTTCGTTTCGGTTTTTTTCCACCGCGCGCTTTGTGTTTCAGTCAGGGGCGATAGGTCCGTAGCAGGTCCGGCAGGCGAGGACGTTTTGATGGCAGCCAGGACCTCGCGGGCCCTTAACACCTTGTCCGCGAGCTCCCTGTTCCCCTCGCGTCTCAGCAGCTGGGCCCCGTTCCCACCAACCTCCCCAAATCCTGCCGCAGCCCGAGAGAGCGGCCCAAACACGACAGGGCGGGTGATTTGTTAGGTGTCGCGGCCCGGAGAGGGACAGCAGATTCCTCTGGCCCAGTTTTTTTCCTTTCCAGTTGGGGCAGAGCGGCCGGTAAAAACCTCCTCCCGTCTCCCCGAGGGGCCCTTTGTCAAGCCTGCTGGGATCTCCCTCAGAAGAATGAACATGGAGTTCAAAAAGATTTTCGAGCTCGCAGTTCTGTTTCTTTCCCCCTCTGGTGCGTGTGCGTCGTGTCACTCCTCCGGGTGTACCGCAGTCGATGAGGTTTCTTCTGGTATGCCTGCGTTAGTCACCACGCCAGGTCCTTCGCGAAACATGCCTGGTCCGTGATGAAATATTTGCGTTGCGCCTTTTCCCCCCTCCCTAATACAGCAAACGCTCATGAGCGTGTGTATCAAGGAATGAGAAACATATGGCTCCTAAAACCTGCTCGAAAACAAATGTTCACTTTTAGCTGTCACTGGGTACCTAGTTTTATGGGGTAATAATTTTCAAAATAATGGGAGCTGGGTGCTAATATCTGGCATTTCTTACTAAAATAACTCTGGCCCTGGCACCCGAGGCAACAGGAATGGGAATTTGGCATGGTGAGGGAGAGGACCACCCAGGGGAATGACGCACCTGTGTGGCACGATCCCGGACCCCAGTTTCCCCCGGGCCGCACGGGCCAGGAGAGCCGCGCCTTCCCCCCATCTGGACCTGTCCACTGTCCCCGTTGAGACGATCCAGAATTCCCCTCTTCTTTTTTTTCATCCCAGTTGAAAGCGAATTCTGCTCTGCCTCAGAGCCGTGAGAAGGAGGAGGAGGAGGAGGAGGAGGAGGAGGAGGAGGAGGAGGAGGGGGAGGGGGAGGCATGTCAGAGCAGAGCGCCTGCAGATGGAAACTGCTTTTGATTGCTCCCATCTCTGAGCACCGGTGACCTCTGACCCCTGAGGTGAAAGGGCCGGGGGGAGGGGAGGGGG
>JAINUG010000132.1:2812500-2872500 GCA_029706075.1 Aldrovandia affinis | reverse complement strand
TAGGAACAGACTACCCCCTCAAGCTCCTTGACACCCCCACCACACACACACACACACACACGCTCCCCCAAGCATCTGAATTTTAGATTAATTGCCATGCAGAACTCTTCCAAACAAAGCGCTGCACTGTGTAAACATCTTTAAATCAATGACGCGCTGCGTAGAATCAGACCCCGAAATTAAAAGCCCTTCACCTCCACCTCGAGCCGAGCTTCTCCAGCTCCCCGCATCGAAACACGAGATGGCAGCTCGGAGCGGCCTGATTTACTGTCCTGTACAAAGAGCCTGTCTCACAGGTTTTAACGACCCGCTCTGGGTGGGATGGACGCAGTTAGAACTATTTCAGGGCAACCCCACCCCTCGAACTATCCCCATACGCAGTGAGCATTCAGTGAACAGCCTTTTCTCTTGGTGCAGAGGAAGCATGAGAGAAGCGTGAACATTGGTCCCTTTCATGATGCTGTTGGCCTTCTCTGGCCCACTACTGTCTGCCTGCCCCTTACAAGGATTGAAGCTGAAGACCATAAAGGCCCGGCCATCTCGTGTGATTGTCGGAAAGGCTGGAAGCCGGGGATTAAAAAATGTTGTGTTTGTCGGAAGGATATTTCATTTAATTTCATTACATTTATTTAATTTCTTTAACAGGGACAGTGCACATTGAACAACGGTTCTGTAAAATGTGCCAGAGGTAGCCAAGGAGGCTCATTTTCATCTGTAGTCTCTGGGCAGGCAGCTAGTTAAAAGCTGAGGATTAGAAATGTTGTGTTTGTCGGAAGGATAGAAGCTGAGGATTAAAAATTTTGTGTTTGTGGGAAGGATATAAGGATGGAAGCTGGGGGATGATAAAGCCTTGGTCTTCTCACAGGCTTGTTCTCTGGGGTTTAACAGCGGCAGCTGGTTTCAGGTTTTGAGGGCTCCCCCCCCACCTCTGCTCTCCTCCATTCTCCTCCTCCCTCACTTCCTGGGGGTCGCTCAACAGCACTCGGAGAAGGGGGATCCACCCGGATGATAAATTCAGTGTGTTTCCTCCACTCGGCCCTCACATGCATGTTTTCTCCAAAGCCCTCTGTCGTCACAGAAAGATGAGGAGCGGAGAGGAGGGCGGAAGCCATAAGAACCAAATGAAGGGTGACCCCCCCCCCCCAGTGCCTGTGTCTACACGGCCCTGTCAGAACCCTGTGAGGTATTTCATGAGGAGAGCAAAGGGCTATTCCTTCAGGAGCGAACAGAACAGAGTGTTGGCATTACACACTATGGCGGAGGGAGAGAATTGGGAAAAACTAGAAATTTGGTTAACAATTTTAAAAAACGTCACATGGGGGGGTGTAGTTGTACTTTAATGGAGGTATTGGGCACCATAGCTCTTCTCAAGGAACCTCAGCTGGCCTTACGTTTGATTGGGTATCGGATACAGGTCCAGTCAACTGAGCTGGGTAGAGGTATTTAATGTAACATTGGGTTGATTTAATGACAGCAGCTCCTCTGAGTGGAGGTATTTACCTTTGGAGGAGGACTAACGAGCAGGATCAGGTCCCGGTGACAGACCGATGACGTCGGCGCTAATTTAAACAGCATGGCCTCTGCTGATTGCACTTTCACAGGCTTAAAACCTTCCCTCACTCTATCCAGCAGGGAGTACCCCCAGACAAACAAAATGTGTTTGCTGTAATTTGGACCGAGGTGGAAAACAGAAGGGGCTGGTTCATCAAAGGTGTACTTGCTTTCGACCAAAGTCGAGCGCCCGCCGAACGAACAGCTTTTTAGCCAAAGAACAAATGAAGCCAGTTAAGAATGAAGCTGTGGAAATTTCCATTTCAGACAATTAGCCCTGCAAATGAGGCCCTTCGCTTGTTTGCTACCAAGTTTGAATAATTTATGGGTCATTAACTCTGCGCTATGTATCTGTAAATATGTGCTGGAAATCAGGCTTTGATGTGAGTGTTTTGATAAGCCGTGCCACTTGAAACCGGTTGTCGGGGGGGGGGGGCTAATTTCTTGATGCATTTTAAAGATAGTTTGTTCGGACTGACGCCTGCAGTCACCTTGAGAGTGATTACTTCTGCAGCCCGTTTTCTCGGAATGCATATCAAAGCAACGTGGAAGTGCGCGCAATTAGGCGAGAGCTCGTAAAAAAAAAAAATCTATACTTAGAAAATTGTTATAAAGCCCTGCTGGTGAAACGAAAAATACCAGAATGAACCCCCCCCTGTTGGTTGTGTTTTATGGCCTCCGAACACCTCACGCAGGCCTCTGATTGGCCTCTCACGGAGCCGCCCGCATCGCGGATTGATGTCTCCTGGCAACTTCCAGACGGCTTGTCACGACCCTCGTGTGCAAGAAAGCATGGCATCAGAGGTTATCCTGGAGTTAAGTGCATCTGAAAGTATCCGCCAGGGAAAACGGCAGAGAGGAGAAATAGGAGTTCAGCTATGAGGCAGCCTCGTCAGGCAGAGCGATCGAAGGGGGGGGGCGGAGGGACTGCCGAGACCCGCTCAGTAGCCCTAAAGCAGAGGCGATCGAGGGCCGCTCCATCAAGCAGCTTCCTCCCGTTGACAGGCTTAGCCACTCTGCTTGTCTTGCAGGCCCTGTTTTTGAAAAAGGAGAAATGTATTCCTTTAATGAGCCTTGACTGCCGGCTCCAAGTTGCTTACAGAGCACTTCTCTGGGATTGGTCGGCTTGTTTTCTTTGCCATTCTCCTACCCCCTGGGGCGGGAGGGGCGGAGCAGTGGCGGTGTTCAAACAGGTACCCCTGGGTGCGGTGATGGGGCTGGAGACAGAGGGGTGCGGGCAAAGGGAGATCACATTGTTGCTGGGAGATTCATGAATATCATTGAAGAGCAGTTGATCTGGGCCTGGGGTACGTCACACAGACAGCAGGGCAGTGTGCCAAGGTACACACTCCCATTCAGCCACTGTGCTTAAAGCCATCCGTGCCCCTGGCCTGCCCACACAGTCAAACGCATCCTGTTTGGCTTGAGCGCCATTGTTTTGGACAGTCGGAGCGGGGCGGGGCTGGAGAATCCGCCACCATGGCTGGGCTCTCAGGGTTGGGCCGCTGGTGCTGGCATCGCTCACACCCCCCGAACTTGGGGATGTCTCTCAGCGTTCCGCCCTGCTCACTTAATCTCTTGTCTGCTCAGAGAGAACAAGCCTGGGTTGCATCATCGTGAAACCGTCCAATCAAAAGCGCGCGCTCGCGCGGAATGCTCTAGGAGCCCAGGCCCGGATATCGCACAGCTCCACAGGAAGCTTTCTCCTCTGATCCCCCCGCTTATCTTCCCTGCGGTGGTTTTGTTTCTCCCTTTGAAGGTTCATGACCAGGTTCAGTGGGAAAGACTTCACAAGGAGGCAGATAACACGTCTGGCCCTTCGGAAAAGCGCTCCCTCTCCAGACACTGAGCGGAGCGAGGACCCAAAAGAGGCGTTTGGAAATGGAATGCAGGCCCGTCCCTGGGACGGATTCACATTCGTTAAAGATGAAGTTGGACCTCACATGGTGTCCTCTGTGTTTGCGTCAGTGCGTTTTTTTTTACGTCTCAGAATCCCGGGGCCACTGCTGTGTCTGCTTAGTGGCGTTCTGGGGACAGAAGTCAACCGATGACACAAGCTGGTCCCTGCTGGAAAGTGTTGGGCTCACGGCCCGGGTCAGGGCGGGGAACGCTCTTTGTTTTGTCGGGGGTTTTTATGATGTCTCCTCTTCTCCGCCGCGCGGCTCTCGGGGTGGCATTGAGGTCCCCAGAGATTGACTCTGTGTGGTATCTCCCCACTTCAGAGGCCTTTTCCCCCTCCCCCTCCCCCTCTCACGCAGTCGGTCCCCCCGCCCGCCCCCCCCCTCCCCAATGCCACACACATGCCCTTCAGGCCGCAGCACATTCAGATGAGTCGTCTGGATAAATATTTTGGGAACGCGGGCGAAGACGCCATGGATTTCCTCCCGGAGTTCTCCCTGTGTGACGGAGCCAAGTGGCCACAGGGGATGATTGGCAGATGTGTGCAGCTTTCTTCATGTGCCCCCTCCTCCCCCACCACACACACACACACACACACACACACACACACACCTAAACCCTCTCGGTTGTTTACCCCTGCCCATTGTTACACCTCCCGTCCTTGCCTCTAATTACGTACCCGTCAAAAGAATTTCGCAAGTCGTTTCTCTGGTGTGTGGCTCCATGGTGACCAGGTTCACGTGTCTGTGGAAGAGAATGTGCATTACATTATGGGAGAGGAGAAAATGAGTCTGTCACGGCCGCTGGAACTCCTCAGCATAGGATTGTGATACCGACGATGACGACGATGGTGATGGTGATGATGATGATGATGATGATGAGGAGGAGTTGTCATCACGCCCTTCTTTGGGTGTCCCACACCGCTACTGCTGGTCGGGCTGGTGCCAGCAGCCAGGGCGGGCTGAGGGAAGACAGTGCCCCCTGCCAAGGCAGCCTTAATTGGCATCCGTCAGCTTAATTACCTGCCACATCTTAATTAACCTGCCTGCTGGATTCCTCAGGTTTAATGGCTCGCAGCTGTTTCAGGGGCTCTGCTCACGCATGCACACACACACACACACACACACACACACACACACACAGAACACACACACTCTGAAGATTCATTTTCCCCCCACACCGAAAAGCAAGCATATGGGAAAGAGCGTTGGTTCCTACGAAGATGTACACCGTCACCGATGAAGTCGTAATTGACAATCTGCATCGTTTCAGAGAAACGAGACGGGACGTTAATTCCGGGCGGCGCGGAAGACGTGGCCAGCGGAGGCACGGCGGTTTGGCAAAGCGGGAAGGTCTCGCTGCCACAGACACGTCACTAACCGTTAGAGGAGGTGTCCTGGGACGTGTGAGTCAGCGCGGCTGATAACGTAATTAAAAACAAACCGGACCAAACCTGGCCTCTCCTCTGGAGCTGAGCAAAAGCAGAACACTCCTTTTCCCCCTGTGTGTTCGCGGTGGTTTGTACAGCACTCTTACGGAAGACAGTGTGATGAGTTTGGCTCGAAGAGGAGCATGGCCATCTTATCGTGCTAGTCATGCTCAGATCCCTGTGGGCCTCGTATACGCTTTTTGGGCCAAAACGGACGATTCCGACGACGTGATTTATTTAGCGTTATACCACTTCCCGTTCAAAGTTACACCGTCAGAACAAGACGGTTGTAAAAAAAATTTTTTTTAAAAAAAACTATTTTTACAATGGGACGTGGCTTTCCCATCATTCTCCGCGCTTCTTTCCTGCCCGTTTACAAGCAGGTGCTCGATTCCGGTAAAGAGGGCGAGGCCGTGCTCAGCAGGGCGGTGTTTATGAAGAGCGTGCGGTCGGGAGACGCTCCGCTCGGCCAGCGAGGAGCGGACAGTAGCTGGCAGCAGAGCCGGCCGGCCCGTTCCGCGTGGGGGAACGCCGCCCGGCTTGAAAGGCAAGGCCGCTTCTCAGATGTGGTGTCTGAGCCTCTCGCGTCGTGCAGCTGGTCGGCCTTTTATTGTGTAGGTTTTATTATCCCCCGGAGGAGGGGAGGAGGGGGACTTTATGGTCTGGATTCTTCATGCATGCAGCACAAGCTTTGAGTTTTGGGTTTTTGAAGGCTATGATTTACAGTAGCAGCTATAGACAGCTTGACCCACATTTACAGGTGGGCTTTGCATCATTGTTGTGTTTGTGTGTGTTTGTGTGTGTGTATCTTTGTGTCTGTGTGAGTGTTTGCACACATGTACATGCATGTGAAAGTGCAGTTGTGTTCATCCTTGTGAATCTTTATCAAAACCTGTGTGACCCACCCCCAGAACCTTGCCTATTCATGTTGGGCTAAATCAAATGGAGGTCAGTTTCACGATGAATGGACTGGGCTGTCATGGTCTCTTTATGGGGGGGGTAGGAACCGGAGTGAACATAACTTGAGGCAATGGCTGTGCACAAAAAGTGAAATCAGAAAGAAACGGTTTAGGCTGGATCGCAGGAAACTGAAAGAGACAGGAAAGTTGCCGCCCACAGGTCTATCTCACGTTCGGCTGACCGTAAGAGCATCGGGGTCACCTTGAAGGTATGGGGGTTACCCCCCTGCAGGCTTGTGAACCCAAACTTCCCTTTGTGTTACATCGCCAGACTTCAGAATAGACTAGAGGAGCGTAACCACCGCTACAAGCACTGCTGCCAGACGGCGTAACCCGATCCAGCGAACTGTCACGTAACGTGATACGTATGGTAGAAATGAAATGTAAGTGTAATTTCACTTGTAATCTTTCGGGCAGAGGGGAAGACAAGAGGAATGAAAATTAATAGCAAATTACCGCTGTACGGCGGCCAATGTTGTTTCCTGTCATAAATGGACGTAATGGGATTCATGCGCACCCCCATTGTCTTCTTGGCAGTTTTCAAGAATATCGTATTTTTTTGGGGGGGCCCTCTGTTGCGTATTCCTTGCGTGCGAGACGGCAAATCCTCCTACTTATTGTGATCACTCAACTTTGATTCTAATTTGGTTCCAGCCAGCATAGCAAGGACAAATGTCATTGGAATGTTATTGGAGAGTCAGAAAAAGGGGAAAGTGTCAGGAGGGGAGTCAGAAAAAGAGGGGAAAGTGTCAGGAGCTTCCCAGAGGAGAAAGTGAACCCTTGACAGAGGAGCTGAACCCTTGACACAGAGCTGAAAGCAGCGAGATGCAGACGGGAGAAGGTAAAAAAGCGCAGACGCGGGAAGGAAGGAAGGGCGGCCGTAAAAAGGCGTGGCTCGCGGCCCCCGGTCGTGACCTTCCACTCCTGGGGCTCTGGCGCTGATGATGACATCACGCTGCACTCGTCCCCGTGTGGGGATGAGTCCCGGGGGAGCGAGAGGAGCTGAGGGCCGAGACGAGGGGCTCTTGTGGGACCGCGGTCTGATTGAAAACAGACCGACCTCTTCCAACAAACATTTTCATCCCGCCTGTCAGGGCCACCGTGGTGTGGAGACGTGGGCTGCGGCCAACGCGCCGGATAGGGAGACGCATGACCGGGGCCTGCTGGACCCGTTTAAGGGCGAGTGACTCACGCCGAGGTGTCCGCAAGAGGGCCCGCATTCGCCGGCATCTGGACGTGTGGGTTTGTGTGCTTTAAGGAATGAACTAATGAACTAAAACAAACAACCTTGCTACGAGAACTGGCCGTCTGTACCAGGTGTTTGGCTGTGCTGAGGACGTCCACAAGGGGGCTACGTTCTTAGTAGATGTACAGCGCCTTGACATGCAGTCGGACAAAAGACCGAGCCTGCGCGGTGCATTGCCGTATATATGTACTGAGTTTCATAAGATGAGATACTGTGCGGTGCTGGTGAAAAAGTGCCCGCACAAAGGACGTGCTCAGAAGGATATGCTCTGTAGCGTATTGACTTTGCGCCCATCAATAATTCCCTTTCTGTGCGTAGCTGTATCCATTCGCTGTTTCTCGTAGCGTTCTTTCTTCGGTGCCAACGAGGACTGCGTTTCCCATAACTCTGCTTCATGCGCATCCCTGAGCACAGCGCTCGCGGATGCAAAACAATGCATGGGACTAATACCGTGGAGCTTAATTAAACAAACGTGTTTTCACTGTGCAGCCAAGGGCCCAATGAGGCTACACTTTTAATGTCATGCAGCCTCTGCCTGCAGTCCCAGGGGCCCGCAGAGCACTCTCACGGAGAAAGGGCCTGATTTCGTTTGTTCATTATCGAATCCTTCTTTGCAACATTTCTGTGGTGTAAAAGCAAAATTATGTGCAACACTCTCTCTAGCCTCTCTCTCTCTCTTGCTTTGACTCTTTCTGTATCTCTCCTTCTTCCTTTCTGTGTTTATGCCTTTGTCTATCTCTCTTTGTCTGTCTCTCTTTCATGGAAGCTCTGCTGAATGTGTGAAAATGAAAACACGATAGGGATTCCTTGTACACAGTATGAAGCCTTGAATGTCATTGTTATTAAAATTATTCAGTCATATTCAGGGAGCTGTGAGACTAGAATGTGCTATGCTAATATGTACAATACATTTTGTGTGTGTGTGTGTGTGTGTGTGTGTGTGTGTGTGTATGGTTCTGTATGTGTCTGTGTGTGTGGGGGGGTGTTGATGTTTGTGTGTGTCTGTATGTATAGTATGTATGTGTACATAGGTATATGTGTGTGCTTGTGTGTGTCAATATACCGTATATATAGATTTTATTTTTTCCTTTTTTTTTCCTTTTCTATAGAGGCTTTAGCACAGAGCATGCTTATTGAATCAATGTGTCATTGTCCAGAGACAGATGCAGAGCCGATATTAAACCAGGCAAAACCTCCCACAATTCCCTCTGCTTGTTGCTGTTTTTATTTTTCCCCTCAAAGGATGTGAAACTGGTTCAGATAAATCACACAGCGAGCATGCCGAATTTTTCTTTGTTTTCGTCACCGAAAATATTGTTTGGCACGGGTTAGTCACTTTGACAAGTGGTCTGAAACAAATGTGGAACAGTTCCTTGCATTTTAATTGCCGCAGGTGTACGTCAGCTCGAGTTAGCAGGGACTCGTCAATCAGGGCTCTAAGCATGAATAAATTGATCCAAGATTCTCCTGTTGCAAGTAATCAAATTCTTCAGGGGAATCGCGGGCCAGAATGAAGTCGGCAACCTGTTAAAGTTTAACACAACATGCTGGTAATGGCCAAAACGTGTTTTTTCCATCCTTAAGAAGTGAGTGACCCCCTTCGCAACAGTGCACACCTGCAGTTTCCTTTTAATCAACGTTGTTATGTAACTGACCTCCTTTTGAAAACAAGTCAGCAAACAGAAATTCAAGTTCAACAATTGACATTGAAGGGATTTTCTCGAGTGCGGTGTGTGACAATGAAAGTACACGTCTGGCCCTTTGTTTATGCCCTTTGTCATAAAACGGTGCTTTTCATGGGGCTGTGGTTCTTTAGCATCGCAGAAGGCTCTGAAAGTCGCACATAATAAAGATCCTGTGAGTGGCTGTGGCGCCAGGCCCTCCGGACGCGCGCGGCCCACAGCGAAGCAGCACGCCTCCCCACGTGACGTCTGACGGCGGGAACCGTCAGAGCGGAGATGACAGGGCCTTTTTGAAGCGGTTTCGCTCGACCGGGCCTCTGCGGCGGGGTTGATCTCGGGCGTTTGCCGTTGTGGCTTGTCTCGGGCAGCGATTAACAGCATCGAGAAGGCAGGCGAGCCGAGCCCCAGATCACAATAGCCACATGGCCATCAAAGACCGCTGGCCAGCAGGAGACTCGGCGGTTTTCGAGTATTGTGTTCCGGCTTGAAGGCACCCCAGAGGGATACGTTAATTTGCAGAAATTAGACGTAATGGTCCGAGGCAGTCTGGTGTACTGACAGATGCAGGATGGCGCATAATTGAAGGAAGTCCAGCCGAGCCAGAAGAACTGGTGAAGGGGGAGCTTTGTCTTTGAACGCCCCTCTGCACTGTGTGTGTGTGTGTGTGTGTGTGTGTGCACCTGCCCTCTGCGCACTGTGTGTGTGTGTGCGCATGTGTGTGTGATATGATATGATATATGCCATTTAGCAGACGCTTTTTATCCAAAGCGACTTACAGTAGTGAATGCATACATTTTCAGTATATGTGGTTCCAGTATGATATGATATATGCCATTTAGCAGACGCTTTTATGAGCCACAGAGAACCGTTACAGTAGTGAATGCATGCATTTTTGCAGTATATGTGTGTTGTGTGTGTGTGGGATTGAACCCACAACCTGTGTGTCCGTGTGTGCGTGTGTGTCCGTGTGTGTCCGTGCCAACTGTGCGTGCCACAGAGAACGCGTGTCTGTGTGCGTCCGTGTGTCCGTGTGTGCGTGTGTGCGTGTCTGTGTGTGTGTGTGTGTGTGTGTGTGTGTGTGTGTGTGTGTGTTTGTCCATCCAAAACACTCTGTGAGGTGAGGTCCTCCCTTTGAAGCCAATTGGTCAATCACAGGTCTGAATGAGGGGTAGGTGACGCGCAGACAAGGAGGCCAGTGTCTCCCTCTTACATTCTGACATCTTACCAAATCACCAGCAGCTGGGTGCGATCCCGCGCCCCTTTGAAAGCGGCGGAGAGGCAGGCCGCTAAATGCGCTCATATTAGTTACTCAGAGCAGCTGCACCGTGTACCGCTGTTGCCTTGACTACCGGCGCGGACAGCACGGAGAGCCGCGGGAAGGCGCTGAGTCCTGGCAGATTCAGATCCTCGCGGAATGAGCGCAGCAGTGGGAGCGGGCAGGTTCGTGAGTCTGGATCATTTTCTCTGAGGATCAGCCGATCGATGATTGGACTTAATTAGATTTGTTTCCAGGCGCGCAGATTTCCTGAAGTTTTCCCGACCGCGGTGCACGCACGCAGATAAGCCCAGGTCCTGAGCCGCCCGGCGGCGTCTGTGCTCGACCTCCAGAGGTGGGCTGCGGAGTGAAGATCTTTAGTCAGTCAGAGCGATGTGAAACCATCCTGTAGCTGCAGAATCACTGCTCTGTGCTCAACCTCCAGAGGTGGGCTGCGGAGTGAAGTTCCTCAGTCAGTCAGAGTCAGAGCGATGTGAAACCGTCCTGTAGCTGCAGAATCACCGCTCTGAACTCTCCTGAGGCCCACAGGCACCCGACGGCCCGCCCCAGCCTTGAGACGGGCCCAGCAGACGAGGCACGGGTCGGACTCTACCACAAACTCAGCACGTTGTGCAAACGAGCTAACCGCGCAGACGAGGGACTCAGTTGAAACACGTCTGCGGGTGTTGCGTCCGCCTCTAAGGCCCCTAGGTGGGCGAGGCAGCGGTGCCTGGTTTCACACCGTCCCATCACTGCTCTCAGACCTGTTCTTCACGCCAGACGCCGCCTGCGTGAGCTAAAGCAGCTTTCCCCGGCCTGCGGAGGCGCGGAGGGCTGGTGGAAGGGCCTCTAGTGCCCCAGTGTTCAGTGTTAGAGGGGCTCCCTCTGGGCGCAGGGCATGAGAATGCGGCTGTCTGCACGGGATCTCCGGTACGAGGAGTGGCCGAATCACGGCGGAGTTTTTTCAGCGAACTGGAATGTAAACACCTTTGTGCTTTGAACGAGGAGGGGGGGGGGTGGGGAGAGAGAGAGAGCTGAACGGCACTCTCTGTTTTTAGTGCAGTTTCTTGTTTTGTTTTGTTAGGTGTTTTGTTTCACTCACGAAGACCGATACCATCTCCTGGGCCCTAGATCGCCCGTCTTTGATTTCTCCTTGAGACGACGACGTGCTTGGAGAGCCTCTCTCCACAGGGCCGTAGAGTAATGACTCCGCCTTTTATGTGGCTCTCTGTGGCTCAGTTGGTAGAGCACGGCGTTGGCAATGCTTAGGTTGTGGGTTCAATCCCCATTGGGGGCCACATATACTGAAAAAATTATGCATTCACTACTGTAAGTCGCTTTGGATAAAAGCGTCTGCTAAATGGCGTATATTATTATTATTATATGTATTATGTACGATCGTCGTGATTTACGAATGCCGTTTCCACGGGGGGGGGGGGGGGTGTTCCTCGGAATACGCCGGGCGATCGGTCACCGCGATGGCAGCTCAGGCTTATCTCTCTCCACATTTCTCTCCAGGCCTGAGCGTCCCTCCCGCGAGCACACATGAAAAGAGCAGCGTTTCTGCGCCCGGCTCAAGTTTTCAACACTCGGAGCAGAGAGTCGTGAGACAGATGGGGGCCCGCGTCGGCCTTAAAGGCTTTCTGGGGGAGAGAGCTCCCCTGACCCCGTCTGGGTTCCGTGGCCGTGACTCTCAGCCAGCCGCTCCCTCCCTCCCCTGACCCGAGCTGCGGTGTGCCGGGTCATTACCCCAAAAAACTGACAGCCCCCTCTATTAAAATGTGTTTGTCCAGGACGCCCCGGCAGGGGAGGGGGCTAGGGGGCTAGGGGGCAGGGGGGGGGCTTTGTCCAGGCCGCTGGGTCTGGCGCCAGGACCAGGGCGTCTCCTGCCTCTTTATGGCCCCGCAGTAAGAGGACCGCTGACCTGACCCTGGAGGAAGGGCAGCGGAGAGGGGAGAGGTGCAGGGCCGCTCGTTGCCATGGGCATACCGCTGTCATGTGCGGAGATCCAAACAGCCAGACCATAAATCACAGGAGCGAGGAGCCCGCGGCGGGAACGGCCTGCACCTGACCGCTCTTCCGAGCGAAGCTGAACCCTCAAGCCACGGAGGCGACCGCAGTCGAGCGGGGAGCCCGGCGCGTGACCTCACCTCAGCGCTGGCGGGGGCTCTAGTCGGCTCAGGCTCCACACGGAGGACACGCGCTCATTCCTTTAGATTTTTCCAGTACAAAAAACACGTGCGCTGTTTTAATTGGCTCCTCGCGTCACACGTCTGCGTCCAAGATGAATTAATGCATCGCTTTTGTGAGGGGAAAATATTCCAAATCGGGGCCTGGGATCTGTCCTGACGGTGCCATGGCGACGGGTTGACGGGTCGGGAAGATTGATGGGGTGTGGACTGACGGACAATGGGGGCCTGTGGAGGGTGAGGGGTTTGAGGCGTGACGAAGGGACGGAGAGTGAATCCGCAACTTGCCCTAACATGATAATCAGCCCTTATCTGAAGGCTGGGAGGGTTCTGCTCCCCTGGCATGTTCTTTTCCCCTGTCAAGGACACACAAGTAGCTGTCACTTCCCTCAATAATCGACCCTCTGTCACGGAATCCGGTCGCCAAATGTGTAGCTGGTGGGGAGGGCAAAGGTCAACAGGCAACCAATCAGATTCCTGGCCTTGGGCGCCAGGGTGAGAAGGTTTAGATCGAGCAGTCACTCGAAGGGCAGGCCCAGATAAACTGCAGGGTCACAAACATACATTCACACACACACACACGCACATACACACACACACACACACACGCACCAGACAGCAGGCACCTTGTCACACGAACCGCCCTGACTCTAATCTAGGTCATAATGAGACAAGGCAGAATGGCTCAATTTTGCAGTGGCCTGGAAACCCCTCAGAAAATGAGCCAAGTGTTTCTCCCTCATAAGGTCCCATTGTGAGTGCTGGGGAGGACAGTGTGCTGAAAAGCCCTCTTCGGGGGCGCCCGCCCCGCCCCGCTCCCCCTGTTGGTGCGCTGGTATTTTAATCACGTCTTTTCCATGCTTAATTTCTTTTCGAATATAATGCCCCCGCAAAAAAACAGATGCAGTGGGGTAATTGGTAAGAGAATAACTGCTGGCTCGCTATAATCAGGACATTGTCCACTCCGGGCTAGAACAGACCGTCTCTTATTACCCCTGAGCTGTCACTTCCATTACACAATGTGCGGCTCAAAATGCAGTTTTTCTCTTCGCCATGTTGCGAACGCTCGAAAACTGCCGTTTTGAAGAGAATGAAAAGGAACATCGAAACTTCTCGACATCACCACGCGCATTATCGGCGCGACATTGTGCGCTCAAACGCAGCTGCCAGTTTCTCTTTGTTCGGGAGGTTTAATTACAAACATACCCGGCAATCAGCGCTCCCGCGAAGACCGTCGAAGCTTAGACTAGCGTGGGTGGCGGGGATATACGGCATATATAGAATACAAACAGCACGCAGAATAACAAAGACAGAGGTAGAAAGAAAAGCCATCAAACTCGATTGGTTGACTGCTGAACCTGCTCCCCCCCCCCCACGGATGGATTGCGGTTGGGCGGGACACGGGCCCCCGCCCGTAGTCCCCGATTGACATGCCTGTAAGATAATCATGTCAGCCCAAGCCGCACATGTGTTTGGACAGCCGAATTAGCTCGCTAGTCTGGTCTCAATGAGGGACTCTCGGAGGAGATCGGCTCCTTTGTTGGGTTATGAGGGGAGATTACCGTCTGGTTTGGCTCTGCGGCCTTCTTGGCCTCTCAGGCAATAACCGAACCTCATTACTCTATCCTTCCACAATCGTTTAGAGTGTGTGAATACAAGCCGGTGTGTAGTCTACGGTTCACCAAATCCGTGTAGACGTAGATACTGCCCTGTGAGCCCTCTGCCACATTGTTATTTGTGTTGCGTCGTTGCCATGTTGTAAATAAGGGCAAAAGATCAGCCTTAGCAGTCATGACTGCTGCTCCGTTAAGGGTGGGTGTGGATCCCCCAAACTGAACTCTGCTGCTCGATTACGTGCGGGTCGTACCCATGCTGTGTGTGTGCCCTTTTGGCTCGGTGGTGTTCTGCGCTGAAGCGACGGCAGAGCACATGGTCCGTGTCCCCCTCAGCAAACTCTCTGTGTGTGTGTGTGTGTGTGTGTGTGTGTGTGTGTGTGTGTGTGTGTGTGTGTGTGTGTGTGTGACCCAGATGGGCGAGTGGCAGTGGACGCAGATCTCCAGTCTGTGTGCGGTCCTGAGAAACTCCCCTGTTTGCGATGCCAGACAAATCGCACCACCGTGTGACACATCTCAGCTTAGAGCACGGCCCGCCAGATGCTCCCAGTGCGCTTTCGGGCTCCTGCTCTGCTCCCAGTGTGCAGGTGCAGGTGTCCCGGGAGGCCACATCGTCTCTGAAACCTTGTCAGGTGCGTACAGTCCAATCTCCCTCCACTCTTTAAGGTGTGCCACAGTTTGGCTTCTCCTGTGCCTATGTGAGCTAGTGTTCATGGCTGAAGGATGAGCACATCTCCTGAAGCAGAAGGGGGGGGTAGAGGAGCAGTCAGAGCGTGGCACTCACTCCAGACAGCAGTGTTGTGTGTCCTAATCCTACTACGGTACGTTTCTGTTGTTCTAAATGCATCTGCTCTCACCTTTCGGTGTGCCGCAGAGTGTGTAAGATGTTCAGCATTATGCGCTGGTGGTAGGGCCCCATAGGGGCCTCCGGCGTCAGCCGATTAAATGAGTAACGCAGTGGTCAGTGATCGAGAGAGCCAGTCAGTGTTGGTGGTCCTTGCAGGCCAGTCAGAGGGAAGCAGGCCTCACACAGGTGTTTGGAAGGGCAAACAGCATGGAGTCCACGATGGAGTCTGTGTGTGTGTGTGTGTGTGTCTGTGTCTCTGTGTGTGGGGGGGGGCATCTGCTGTGAATAAGCCCCTTGGTGCATGGAACAGGGTTCCTGGCAGAGGGCGCTCTGGAACATATGTTTTACAGCTCAGCTTAACTGGGATTTCACTAAAGATAACGCAAATCCCACAGACAACCACAGTCCCTTTCTCTCTCTCACTCTCTTTCTCTCTCACTCTTCCTCTCCCCCACCCCTCTTTCTCTCTCTCTTTCTCTATCTATCTTGTTCTCTCTTCCTCTCCCCCCTTCTCTCTCTCATCCTCTCTTCCTCCCCCCCTCTCTCACTCTCTCTCGTTCTCTTTTCCTCCTCCTCCTCCTCTCTCATCTTTTGAGTCTCCAAATGGCTCCAGTGGCTTTGATCTCAGAAGTTTATTCAACAAAAACCTGGATCCAGACCAGGTTAATGTATATTTTTAAAACACTTTTGGTAACCCTCAGAAGAACATTTTCCTTCTTTTCTTTCTGCGGATTGGCACTGGCGTAATGACGCTCAAAGACATTTCATTCGTCGGTTCATCTGACCGGTGTTGTCTGATCGTCGGGCGTTCATTGTTCTCGGCTGTAAGTTGATAAACAGCTATGGGCCTTTTAGTTTAGTCCTCTTTGTGGGAGGAAACGGCAGTCATTGGCTGAGCGCCTGGATAGCACAGCTGAAAAGAAGACCTCCGAGTGCTGCCGCGTTGTGGCTCTCCGTACAGCGCATTCGTGCGTGTAGGACTGCTGGGCAGCTCAACGGAATGTAAAAAGTTATAGGCAAATTCTGCACGGATATTAGGACGTTTTTCTTTACACAGAGAGTTGTCAATGCCTGGAACAGCTTGCCAGGTCGTCTAGTAGAGGCAGAAACATTTGGGTATTCAAGTCCAGGCTAGATGCAGTACTAGATACTCTTTAGATTAGGACATGACGAGCCTAGATGGGCTGAACGGGCCGTTCTCCTCATTATGTATTCTTATGTTGTTATGTTCGTAAAAAGGTAAAAATAGCGCCGTATGGACTCTGAGGTTTGAGCAGATACGGACTGTAGAGGGGCTGTAGTGAGGTTGGGGAGTGGAGGGGCAGGGGGGTAACCAAGCAGCCAGGGCCCAATAAATAAACCCATATCACTTCCAAACATGCTGTGGATATGCTTTGTGCATTCTGTGGTGTGGCTCCCATCGCACACTGGATGTGGGCGGCAGGAGGGGAGGAGCGGAGCCAGGGTCCGGGGTCCGGGAGCGGTTTGCGGAATGACAGACGGAATTAGGGAAGGCCGCCCGGGACGGAGACGGCTGGGAGTTTAGCGGCTGCGCGCGGCTCCGAGGGAGGCCAGGGGACGGGGGGCCCCACAGAGGACACGGCCGGGGGGGGGCGCCCCCTAACCTCGAGCAGATGCCAAGCGCCAAGCTACACGGGCGGCGTCTTCTCCCGTAAGTGCAAACAGCTGATGAAGATGAAGAGGAGGAGAGGGGTTACCCAGCGAGAGAGAGAGAGAGATTGCTCTGACCCGCACGATTGGGAAGGTGGAAGTAAACGGCCGGCGAGTCCCGGAGAGAGGTCTTTCTGGGATAATGGGAGCCCGCCCGTCCGTTGGGGGAAGGCCTAAAGGTTATAATGGAGTGAACCGTCGGGTCCCTTCGGCTCTGAAGCAGGCCCTACGGCGCGAGGATGGAAACACATCTGGTGAAAATGATTAAAAGGCACTCGTGGGCTCGCTCTTTTCACGGGCCACAAGCGCACGGGGGGGGGGGTGAGAGAAGCCCTCCGATTGTGATAAAGTCGGACGCTAAGTGCAGGCGGCTAACTGCCGTTCTGGGCCATTATCGGAGCAGTTCCTTCAAAGAACGATCTTTAGCGGATTAGGAGTGTCAGAAGAATTTCTGCCCGGGAGATCTCGCTCCTCCAGTGGCTTCGCAAGCGGCTCACATCTTGCAGTGATCTGGCGGTTCTGAAGCCAGCGAGAGGTGGCCTCCGGTTCCAGTTATCGTGTTTGCCCTTGTGTTTCTGCCGCAGATGAAAGCCCTGGCATGGAACCGGGTTCGCAACCCCTAAATATTGCCACTTTAACGGCATCTATTGTTCCCCTAAGAGGGTTTTTACTCCGCAAGATTAGTAGCACATGGCAAAACACCCGTTTAAAACGACTACCGTGCTCTGGGCCCGTCACGTGGGGCCGTCACAGTTCCTACACGAACAACGGGGCGGGTCGTTCCTCACGCGTACCTCGCAGATTAAACAGGGGTCCCTGTCTGTAACTGCCCCATAAATGTGTGGGGGAAACTAGAGTCTGCTATTACTGCTGTTCTAAATCTTCCAGTTCTGGGGGCCGGCGATGTTGCCCGTCTACATTTCAGGCGAATCGGAGCAGTGCTGTCGCTGCGCGCCTCAGGAGGCGAACGAGACACCAGCCCGTGAGAGGCGCGCTGGCACACAAACGCCACGGCCCTGAGCTGTCTGACGTTTTTACTCCTTCCATTATCATTTTAAAGGTGCTTGAAAGCTACGCCCCAGCCAAGGCAGACGCACCAAGCCAAGATGCAGTTAAACCATTCGGGGAGCTCAATTGCCGTGATTTTAGCAGTTGTTGTTGTTGTTTTACTCCCTTGGCTGCCCGTCAAAATCCCACACACGTTCATAGCAACTCACCCTCCCCCCCCCCGCCCCCTCATGAGCCACACATCGCTGAGGGAGAGAGAAGAGGGGAGAGAGCCGTCCTCTTCCTCTGTGTTGTTGGCTTGTTTGTTTTTCAGTCGCGTTAATGCGGCCTTCTTAACCCTAACCCCACTATTGCCCGTTGCCCCAGTCGCAAAAAAACAAACATGTTTGTACACATATATAAAAGGCGGAAACAGACAGAGAGAGACAACCCACACTATAAAAATTAATATAAAAAAGTGGGGAAAGGGCGGTTGGGGGGGTGGTGAGAATATATATGCGTCAGCTGCTTCAAATTTCCTAAATTGTATGCCCAAACATAGGGGTGTTTAAAATTCAAAACAGATTCTCTTTGTGAGGAGGGGCATTGGGTCCTGAAGGGGAGAGAAGAGTACGGGGTGTGTGGGGGGGGTTTCTAAAGGTTCCCGAGTGTCTGTTTCAGATCTTCCGCTGCTCCGTTGCTGGAAAGTGTTCTTAACAAATTTTGTGGTGCGGGGAAGAGTACAAAGAATGGACCAACCAAGCAGCAAATGCACGGCTAAACTAAACTTCCTGATTTTTCTCCAGATTGCCAATGGCCTGATCTCCGTTCCAACTGTGAATCAGGGTAATGCTATGCTGACGAAAAGAAGAAGAAGAAGAAAAAATAAAAGGCAGTTTGTCATGTTGCAGAAACAAAGCACCCATAGATTTAACTCTTTCCCGCCTCCTCACGGTTTGTGCAAGGCGGTTTTAATAGCCGTTTCCCTGGGTCTCATTTGCCGTGAGAACTAGCCTAAGTTCCCTTACCCACTGTCTCGGGTCTAACATGTTCACAATTAAAACCCCGAGAAAAAAGCACTTGTATTACATTCATTGTGTTATCCTAAGGACATTGGCATGTTGGGTTATTGATTCTCCCTGGCTGTAAACACACTCCACATATGGGAGTGTTTAAGGAATGCAGCAAACTGCAACCGACAGTGGTTCATAAACCCAGAAACAAACTTTGCTTTGCTGCCCCTCTCATTATCTCTGCGCCCCGATAGACTTGCTTTTGCCTCCTGGTCAGATCCGTTCACACACTTGTACGCTTTCAATTACACTGCTGGTACACAGTGTACACAAATTCCCGGGAGGTTAATGATGTCTTTAATATTATATGTTAATGTGCGAGTTTGTCCGGTTTTTTTTTCTTCGTTTTTTCCCCCTTCGGATGAAAAGATGATTTGCGGTTGGTCGGACGTTTGGGCCCGTGCCTTGTGTAAATCTGTCTCATGCCGAGCCTGGAGTGTGTAGCGTCATACATGTGCAGTGCGGTGCACTGTGAGGCAGTGGCTGTTTGATCAGAAAGAGTATTCGCGGGGCTTTAATGCTATTGATCCGGCTGCCTAATTAAAAGGCTCATCCTAAAGTTACACAAAGCCTGCTTTGCTGCCAGGCCAGACTGAAAGAGGCTGAGCGATGTGAGAGAGGAGCACACTGACCCCGTGTTGGGTGGAATGGTGTCCACTCAGCGAAGAGAAATGAATAGGCCGGCGCACAGTGCACTGTACGCTGCATTGATAAGAGCCAGAAGAAAGGACATTGCTCTCGGAGCACATTTTGACATTTTAGTAAGAGGTCGCCCCCTTGTCCCCATGTTGTACATGTTTTGACACTTTAAAACTATGTCATTCATACGTTTAAAATGAAAACTAAAGAAAAAAGAAAAAAATGGAATGCCAGTTGTGTAAATGGATTGGTTGTATAGCGCATACATGAATTGCTTAACTGCTTAAATGTAATGAATTTGGGGAATTTTATTTGTGCCAATGCAGCCAAGACATCGATCATCCGTGGGGAATGTCAAAGCTGAAAGGATTCACCCCGAGTTGAAGTCGTGTCTTGTCAAGTGGGCTAGTGTGCAGTTTTTTGAGAGGGAAGTGCAGTAGCTTGTTGGAAGAGGCTCTGTGAGCGTGTAAACGGTTTGGTGAAATGCTCTTGGCTGGGAGTGACATGAGCTCGCAGCGCTGCGGTTGAGGAAGCTCTGGGGGGGAAGAGAAAAAGGCCTTTTTTTTTTTTTTTTGTTCTACTACTTCTATTTTTTTTCTTTTTCGGTCTGAACACAGGGCGCTCCCTCTCTCTCTCTCTCTCTCTCCCTCTCTCTCTCCCTCTCTCTCTCTCTCTCTCTCTCTCTCTCTCTTTCTCTTTCTCTCCGACTCTCTCATCTCTCTAACTGCAAACAGAACACCATTTTCCCTGCGAGCGGCACCCAGCGAGCGGCCATGTTGTTTCCTGGGGATTCGCGGGGCGTGCGTGCGGGCGTGCTCTTCTTCCCTCCCCGGCCCTCCGCTGCGTCTGTGGGGGGCGCCGCCGCGCGGGTGCGTGAGGAGCCCAGGCTCGCCGGGGAGATTTGTCTTGGCCGAAATTGCAATGAAATGAGGCGTTTTAATGACTTTGTTAGCAAAACTCTGCAGAGCCATCTGGCGCGGGACGCACGGGCGCGGAGGATTCGCGGGGGCGCTTGATCTCCGTCCAGAGGCGGCTCGTCCTCCTCAGCTCCGGCGCCTCGTTGGGTCCGCTCTGGGGGGGGGGGGCGGGGGACGGGGAGTGTAGCGGAGACACAGAGTGTTACAGGTATGGTACGCAGCTGCCAACAACGATGTCCATTGCTGTATTACTGCACTGACCTCGCGCGCAAACTATGAACGCTCCTACCATGCATTAATGCACATCTCGTAAGTCGCTCTGGATAAGAGCGTCTGCTAAATGCCTTAAAATGTAAAAATGTAAATGCAGAGGAGGAAGCTCACACGGTGACCCCGCGACCTTGAAACCCCCCAAGGCCCATGCCCCGTGCCAGAGACGTTGGCACGGCGGTGCCCCCCAGACTCTGCCGCACAGCTGTCAGCGCCGGCGGGTGGCGCTGAGGACAGCCAGGGGGATTCCCGGGAGCGAGTGAGGCTAGCAGAAACACATGGCGGCTCCCGGGCGGGGAGCAGGGGGGGTGGGGGGTTGTGGGGGGTGGGGTAATTGGGCGCGGAACGGAGCCCTGCTGGGAGGGGAACATGCAGCCCCGGTGGGGCGGCGGGGGGGCCAGTGGCCACCGCCTTGATCACAGATAACCTTCACCTCTTTCATCTCCCGTGTACGAGCGCGCTCACAGCGCAGGGCGGGGGGGGGGGGGAGTAGATCCGTTCCATCTGCTGCGCGGCTCCGGCCCAACGGCCTTAGCGGGTCCTCCGTAGGCAGGCAGACATTTTCACTGGATAGCAGGTCTTGGGGTTTTTATTTTCCCCCAATAGAGGCTGGGCTTGTGTTGTGGGCCCCCCCGTCCTGCATGCCCCTTCCCCATTATTTATACGCATGACCCGCCCACCCTAGCAAGATTGCAGAAGAACAGCCCAGTTCCTTCAGCAGGCCAGTTCCCATAGCGCTGTAATCAGCACCCCTCAGCACAGCCCCTAAAAAGAGAGGCCCTGGAGGCATGATTAACTCTTAATTCCCATATTTGCTCTGCGAGAGAAAGCTTGTATAAAACATCACTCCCCCAAGGTATACACACACACACACACTCTCTCACACACACACACACACACACCATGGTCAAAATGAGGTATACCCCCCACCAGCACCCTCACACACACACACACACACACACACCACACACCACACACCATGGTCAAAATGAGGTATACCCCTCACACACACACACCAGCACCCCCACACACACACACTCACACACAAAGACATACACATGTACACACACAAAGACACATACACACATACACACACACTCACACACACACACACACACACAAACACACACACACACACAAAGACACATACACACACACACAAAGACACACACACACAAAGACACACACATGTACGCACACACACAAAGACACGCACACAGCTTGACCAGATGTCCTTCAGTTAATATAATAACAGTAAATTAGTTTTTGGTTGGTGTACGATGACTCTTATTTTCTCTCTCTTTCTCATTAATCTGTATGCTACGGGGTGGGGGAGGAGGAGGGGGACACACTTGTGTTAACATAACTTGAGTCCCCCCCCCCCGGAACAGCGGAATATGCTGCAGCTAATAGGATCTCAGGAAGGTGGAGATGTGGCCTGAGGGCTGCAGCCAGTGTGAAGCTGGTGATTTATGGTCCAGCACGTAAAACTCTCAGTGTTACCACGCCGCAGCTGAATTCAATTTAAGGGCCGGGCAGGGGTGTTAACGAGGGTGGACGACCCGTTCGGATCCCCGAGCCCGCGTCTTTAGCTGGGCCCTGGCTTCTGTCTCTTATCTTAATTAGGCCACGGGACGTCAGTAGAAGCACGCTCATCTGCACTGTCCAGGAGCTCACCATCGTTGCAGGGGGGGGGCAAGGTTATGGCGCGAGGCTCATCGATTCGGTGGCTCCAAGCGCTCCGTCCCCCCCCGAGGGAGCCCTTTCTCCACCCCCAGGATGGCGGTGTTTATTTAAAAACGCCTTCATCAGAGGGTCCCGTATAAATCAACCTGCTCCAGTGATGTCATGATCAGTGAGGTCATCTCCGCGCTACAGAGGTTGACTGCACTTCCATCGCTGGAACATTCCATTCAGTGTGTTTATCTG
Organism: Aldrovandia affinis; assembly: GCA_029706075.1. NCBI lineage: Eukaryota > Metazoa > Chordata > Actinopteri > Notacanthiformes > Halosauridae > Aldrovandia > Aldrovandia affinis. The sequence goes on along the minus strand of JAINUG010000132.1, from coordinate 2,850,344 downwards.
GGGGTACAGACTCGTATACCACCAGACCCCCCCCCTCCCTCCGCCCTGCCACCCCCACACCCGCCCAAATGCGCAAGCACACACAGGCACAATGCAAGGCCTCAGGCTGTGAAACAGGACCCTTAAATACGAGGAGAGTGCCCATCATGAGGGCCATTAAACTGTATGCCCTCCCCCCTCTCTCCACCACCGTTTCAACCTTCCAGTGCAGTGCCTCTCTCGGTCAGTTACTCTGTCCTCTGTCGCCGGGAGACGTGCTGCTCGCCCACATGTTTAAAACCCCTGTCCTTTGGCTCCACGCTCACAGCTCTGAAGGGGGTTGTGCCCGCCGGGGCACGTCGTTAGTTTAGGGGCTACCCGCTCCCCATTTATGAACGATTTACGAAGTGAAAGACCTTAATCGGATATACGCAAACCATGAATGGCTACTTATATTCCCATTGTGTGAAGAACTCTCCCTTTCATTCACGTCGAGAGTTGAATGAATGCCGTTCCCCCGGGGCCTCCGAGCGAGATGTGTGTCGCGTCCCGTCCCTCTAATTAAGACTCAGATGACGAAGGACGCTGATCAAAGCCTTTCCGTAAACGTCGCGTCTTCTGCTTAAAATGCTCCTCTGCGGACGCCGGGCAGATGTGGGTGCGTCGCCGGGGGAAAAAGGGGCCGAGCGCAAGGCAGATTTCCGATCGACGCTGAACGGTTTTCTGCTGCGATCGCGTCTCGGTAAGTTGGTAGTCTGCCGAGACCGGGGGCCAGAAAGGCCCGTCTTTAAACACCCGGGGGCCCCCCCCGGATCCCTCGATGCGGGAAAATGAAATGACCGTGGAAGCTTTTGGAGCTGAAAAGAGACATCCAAGCCCCTGCCTGAGCGGTGTTTTGGAAAGTAGAAAATAAGCAGGGCGGGCTGACGCTCCGTAAACCGGCGGTTTGGGAAAAAGATTATTCTTATCCTTTTTTTTTTTTCTTTCTTTGGTCCAATGGCTCGGCGGAGCAGGAAGTGTTGTGCTGGCGTGGAGCGTGTTTCATTCAGGAGGGAGGATGTGAGAGGCAGTGGCGGGGTGCGATGCCGGGGGGAGATAGGGGGGCCGGAGGGGGCTAATCGGAGGGGCCGCACTAACGGAGCGGGGCAGGTTCGGGCCCCGGGATGTGACTAAGTGATGCAGATACAATCAGAAGCCAAATAGAAAGCGGTGGGGAGTAACTTGGCAGATAATGCCCTGTGACTAGGTGTGCGTGCGATTAGATTACCTCGCCTCACTCACAGTGGGGCTGGTGGGCTGAGCTTCGGAGGGGGGGTCCGTGTGGCTGATGTGTGTAATGACACGCGCTCTGCCCGAACGCTGGCTGCTATGTCGATCCTCTTCCCCAGGAAACAGAGGCAGGGTGTGCCACGCGGTGTCTCTTCTCATCTAATTAGGCGAGAGTCCTGATGAATTCAATTTCAGTCGTGCAGCGTGGACTTCCACTCACATACAGAAACTCACTCCCCTCACCTCACTGGTTGTAAATGTACAAAGAGCAGGAAAATACTAAAGCAAACCCCTGTGCGATGAACATATTTTTTTGATCTCGGATCACAGACGGCAGTGAAAACGTCGCAGTGCCATGCCGCCATACCATGACACCGCTCCCCGCGCTGTGTGCGGTCGCCCCCTTTTGAAGAATGTTTGCGGTTCGGTGGGACAGCGTGTTCCGCGTGGGTTGGCGGGACGGCGGCGGTCACCAGAACAGAGTCCTCAGCCCAGGAGCGCTCGGGGGTTAAGGCCCTAAACTGACCCAAAAACCTACAAGGGGGGACACAATGCTGGAGAGGAGGACGTGAGAACGTGAGCACAGCCTCTGTTTGGGCTCTGGCGCGTCTGGCACCGCTCACGGCTCGGTCCAAGAGGGCTCGGAAAAGTGTCTGCAGTGAAATGGGGAGAAACTGAGGGAGACAGAACAGTGAACTGTGTGCCTCCAGTGTACCTCCAGTGTACCCTGCTGGGACCCCCCCAGGACTGCCTGTGGGGCGCTGGCACGCAGCTCCCATAGCCTGCCCCCCCAGGAGTGCCGTTTGGCTTGGGGGGGGACCCTGCCCTTCAGAGCTGGCTGTTGGGTGGCTGTTCACACTCTCCCTCCTTATATGAGGGCTGGGCAAAGACCTTTCCACATTTCCCCTACACTGTTTTAAAAAATATATATCTTAGCTCTGGTATATGTGTATATATATATATATATGTGTGTGTGTGTGTGTGTGTGTATATATATTAGGCTGACCTCTGTTGTGGTGGTGTGTCCCCTGCCCCAGTCCAGCTGACACCAGAGGGGGCTTCATAATTGCTCCTCTCTCTCCCAGGCTCCGGCTGTGTTAATGTGCTCACATCTAAACATGTGGGAAAATATTATGGCTCCCAGGGAAGTGTGCCTAAACTCTACCTCCTGTGTCCCTTTTTGCCCTTCCTAAAAAAAAAAAAAAACCACACACACAAGAAAAAAGGTTATTGATCGCGCGCCTGGAGGATGTTGTGAAGCCAGTGAGCGCCATCTTGTGGATGGATGTGCAGGTGCGGCCGGCCGGCGCCCTGGCTGGGCGTTAGTGTCTCCTGTTCTGCACACACACTGAGCGCCTCGAGGTCACCTCGACGCGGCGCAAATGGACACGCATGGAAAGCGCCGGGGTTGCCGTGGTTATCTCCGTGAATGCTGACAACAGGACCCCCCCCCCCGGGAGGGCTGAGCTGAATAGCACTGATCTGAGATCAGCCAGGCGCTCTCGCTGCCTGACCAGAGCTATTTCACAAAAGACTAAAGGTAATTAGTCTCCCGGGGTTTTGAAAGGTACCTTCAAAAATATATGGACCCCTCAGCCCATAGTCACAAAGATGACCTAAAACACAGGGGTGCAGTTTCTGAAAATGGCATTTTCTGAAAATGGCATTTATATATATATATATATATTACTTCTCCCTTATTTTTGTGTCACATAGATCAGTTGTTCATGCAGTTCTCTCATTTTAACAATCAGTATCACAGAGCGTACCCTCAGAGTCGTATCTGTGAAAAGGAGCTTGTGTGTGTGTGTTGTGTCTGCGGCATGAAGGGCGTTTGTGGGAGTGGTGCTCTGTGATTGGATACTGCAGCGGCTCTGAGAGGTTTGATAACAGCGCTGATTGTGTGTGATTGGATACTGCAGCGGCTCTGAGAGGTTTGATAACAGCGCTGATTGTGTGTGGTTGGACACTGCAGCGGCTCTGAGAGGCTTGATAACAGCGCTGATTGGGACCCCGAGGGGCCCTTCTGCTTTCATACTTCCCCGAGTCGTATTTACATTCCTCCTTTTCCTCTTTTCCCTCTTTCCGCGATGCAATTAGGGCGCGTACAGGTTGCGTTACATGTTAATGACCAGGGGTTCGAAAGCGTTGTTGACCTCCCCAGAATCGCAGGCCGGGCGATTACGCAGCCGAGGTGAACCCCTCTGACAATAGCCTTCGCATCCGTTCCGCTATGGCAACCATCCCTCACCGCGAGTCCTTCACGCTGGATGCAGCCTTCACCCCTTCCCTTGACCTCTCAAGAATTCCTTGACTTACTGCCCCAGTGCTAATAGATGTAATGCCCCTGGGCGCCGTGATCCCGGCACGTCCGTCTCGCATTAAAACCCTCCCCCCCTCTTCCCATGCCTCTGACCTTACGAGGACGGGGAAGGGCCAGTGATTTGTGTCCCCTTTGTGCTCGCGATAAGAGCCGGGCGGAATTTATTCCGTCCCAGGCGCCACACGGTTGATTTTCCGCGTGGTATCCGTGGTGACCCCCCCACCCCCTGTGTTTATCCTGCACCTCCAGCCGCAGCCTGATTGGCCCTTTGAGAGGCTTGTTTAATCAATGGACACGGGACAAAGGGGGAAATCGAAGGATCGGCTCGGATTGCACTTTTCGCGGCGACACTTGTCTTGCGGACGACAGAACGTGGACTCGTCGGACGTCCCTTCGCCTTCGATTTTCAGCGGGCGGGAGGAGGGAGGGGCCACGTCGCCTCGCGAGAACGCCTCCCGCCGGCCAATCGGGAGGGCCGCTTCGTTTGCCACAGCGCGCTTCTTCAGACGCCTTTCAGGGGCCACGCGGGGCGCGCCGTCAGGCACGGGCGAAGCGTGAACGTTAATACCCCGGCCAGGAAAGTGCTGTCTGTCCGTCGAGCCTCCGGCCTCCGCTGAACGGCGCCCAGCTCACGCCTCTACGCCCGTTACCCCCCCGACACACAGTAGTGTCGCGAAGCCTCGGGAGATGGGCTGAACCTTCCCTTTCCTGCGCGGCGTTCCCGGAACAGCCCATTAAGGTGTCAGTGCCAGCGGCTGTTAGACCTCATCGGCTCACATCCTGTAAGACCAGACGTCTGTCCTGTGCTGCTGGGCTCTGGGTCCGTGGGCCGCCGGCGAGATCCAGCGTGAAATCCTCCGGTCCGGCGATGAGGCTGTCTCACCCGGACGGAGCGGGCGGAGCGACCGGCGGAGCGGCCGGCGGAGCGACCGGTGTCCTGCGTGCGTCTGCTCCGATTGAAGAGCCGAGGAAGAGGAGCCCGGCGAAGGCGGCCACTCTCCGAACAAAAACCAGCCCGGGCTGTTATTCAATTAGCCTGGCGTGGGCCATTCACTGGGGGCTAACTGGATTACGCTCATTATAAAGAGATTAGGGGGAATTAGACAGCCGAGGCACAACCAAACAGCCCTCCTTTTCAGCGAAATTGCGTGTGCAAAAAATCTTTTTAAAAATGAATCGCTTGCAGAAAATTGAGCTTGTTTACCGCGTTGTGTGTGTGTGGGGGGCGTCGTGTCTCAAAGATGAGGCTTCGCAGATGTGTGGCGTGGCCGAACCGTTTTGATTGAGGTTGAAATGTGTGTCGTCTGGCAGCAGCGAGCTTCTGCCTGCCAGCTATTGTGCGGCTGAATGACTTATCAGGTGCCACAGTGGCAGCGTCGCTGTATACTAACTCGGACGCACGGCCTGACGATCCTCTGCCCATCTCTCTCTCTCTCTCGCTCAATGAAAGCGGCCTTGTGTTCCACTTCAAAGGCCACAGGGCCTGTCTCAGATTTCCGCTTCGATCGCTGTCCGTCACTGAGCCAGGGCGAGGCAGTGGGAGGCTGGGCGGGGAGGCTGGGGGGGGGCTGAAGTGGTGAGTTCAGGGGAAATGGATTCAAAAGAACTGCATGAAGTTAGCCCCACCCACTCAAACACATACACTCAGTGAAACGCAAACTCAATCAGATGGCCATGCACACACACACACACACACATAAACAAATGCATGCATACACACACACACACACACACACACACACATAAACAAATGCATGCATACACACACACACACAGACATGCACATGCACACACACACACATAAACAAATGCATACACACACACACAGATATGCACACACACAGACATACACACGCATACAAACACTTACTGTACACTGCCACATCAAGGGCCTCATCATGGACCCCCAGCGGAGACAGATGTTCCATGCTCCCCCCGCACTGCTGCAGCTGTGTCTCCCCTCTACATCTGCGCTGCCTGTGAGGCATCCTGTTTGAGGCATCCCGTGTGAGGTGTCCCATGTGAGGTGTCGCGTGTTCATTGGTCAGACTGCCCCGGCCCCGCCCCTCTCCAGTGAGCTGGTACGGGTGACACATCCTGGGGCTGCTCAGAGCCCAGGGCCCTCAGGCCACCCAGAGCACAGCATTAGGAAGAAGGAGATTATGGAGACGTTGACAGCCAAAGGGGGCTCTAGACTTGCTGCAGACCCACTGTTTCTGGGTGAAGAAGTCATGCAGACATTGAGCTGCGCATGCGTGGAAACCCAGAGTCTCTGCGCTCCCCCTTTAATCCATACACCACCCCAACAAGTGCCTAAAAAAGCATTCGACTGACCCTGTGGGCTCTGAGAGCCCGGTATTCCCTCAATGAGAACGGCAGATCAGGCCATGGCGGGGGTCCCGGCGGACGGAGGGAGAGATAAAGGCCGAGCTGTAACACGCGGAGTCTCGGGGGGGGGGGGGCGGAGAGGCCAACGGCGCTCTGTGTCTTCACCCGCCCGGCACATCGGTACTAAGAGTACGCCGTGCGTCTGGAGCCTGATACAGAACAAAGGCACGGGGTCAAAAGGGTCAGGAAGCACCGGGGGCCTTTTGTGCACCTGTCCCACCCTGTCCCCCTTTCTCACCTGGCCGGACGATCCCCCACAATGCACCTCCCACAGACCTGCACCCCTCACCTTCTAATTGGGCCTCTCCCGGCAGGGGCCCCTCGGTCATCATGGCAACCCCGACCCGCCACGAAAATGGATTAAAGCTTTCCTGCCTTTAGCCCCCGCCACTGCCAACCGGCCGCTAATCCCTTCAATATTATTTACTGGTGCTGAGCGTGTCCCAAATGCAGATAAAAGAGTGCAGTCAGCCATTTTCTCCCATCGTTCCCGACCCCCCAGACTCCCTCCTGCCCACTCAACGCCAGGCCAGCGGAAAAGCCCCTTTAATCCCATTGTCTGATTAGCAGGTACGTCACCTTCTAACATTCTCCCCCCTTATCTTTACCAACCCCATTACTTCATCTCTCTTTCGTGGTTAGCGGACAGCTGTTGCATCCAGCCTCTTTTAAACTTTTCTTTTGAGCCGTCTCAAAAGCACTTTGGACCCGGGCCTCAAAGAGGGACACGCGGACGGGCCATCAGTGTGCGGTCTCGTCAGCGCACGCTTTAATGGGACTATAAATGTTCCTAAAAGCCTGCTACGTCGCTTAGTCTGCCCCTGAAGGAGAGGAGGAAGAAAAGAAGGGATTTAAACCGAACGGCAGAAGAGGAATAAATGTGAATTAAGCAATAACAAATCACCCACCGTGCCCAACCTCTCCAACTGTTTGTCTTTTTTCCCCTGTAACTCATCTAAATTTGTTTGACGTTTCTTGGGACGAGAGCCAAAAAGGCTTTTATAACCATAAAGGGTATGGATCAGGATAAATCACATTAAGCTGTCCAATTTAATTAAAGTATCGACAAAACATAATAGATACTTACAAGGGGGGAAAAACTATTTCCATTTATAATTTCCACACACGGGCTCTTTCTCGGGAGCGGTGGAGGAATGTTGAGGCTTAGGCAGAGAGCTCTGCGCACCCGGGGGAGCGTTTGAGACCGTTTACGATGATTTAGACGCTGCCTCTTTCCCTTTTTTTAACGCTGGGGGCGGGGGGGGGGGGAGCGCAGGGCGGTGTAATGAAGCGAGTGGCTGTCCCACTTCAGCCTGCGTCAGCTCTCCGGATGATCAATAGTGGAATATTTTTATTCATAAAGCAGTGAGTTAATTAAATCAAGGAGTCTTTGGGGGAGATGTAAGACACTAGGCAAGGGCAGGGAGTTGAGAGGCTGGCGCTGCATGCGAAGCCAACCCGCCGAGCTACGAACGGCGCGGAAGTGCGGCTTTCATGTCCCCTCTGTACGTCTCTCCCCCGCCGCCGATCCCAGTGTAGCTTTGCTCTACTGCATGGGGGAAATAAGCTCATGCTCGTTGTGAGGCAGGTCGGAGGGACGGCTGTCTCTGGCCTTGTTTTGCATCGCACGTTTCAGTGTACAGAACCCAACGCGTGCAGTCACTGAACATTACATTACATTTTAGGCATTTAGCAGACGCTTTTATCCAGAGCGACTTACACAGTTTACATTTCTTATTATTATTTCTTTACAATCCATTTATACAGCTGGATATTTTACTGAAGTAATTCAGGTTAAGTACCTTGCTCAAGGGTACAACCGCAGTGCCCCGCCTGGGATCGAACCTGCAACCTTTGCGTTACAAGCCCAGCTCCTTAACCATTATGCTAACACTGCTGCCTGAACTCCCACGTGCCCCCGCGTCCCCTTGTTCTCGGCTGTCCCTCTCTTCGGCGGAATGCTTCTCGAATCGCCTGCCGTGCGGCAGAATCGAGTGCTCTGCGGCCGATGTGAATGGCGGAGCCCTTTGTTTCCTGAGCCCCTCGAACAGATCGAGAGAGGGGATCTCGATGTGACCGCCCTGTGCAATGGCAGCCCTCAAAGCAGCGCTTTGCGCTCGAACCCACAGCACGGCCCCAGCCTGATGCGCTGCCATCTTTCAGACCACAAACTTACTCAAACCCCCAGTTCTGTTTTAAAGGTACTTTTCCGTGTACAGGAGGGGGAAGGAGCCGCAGGTGTAATGCGCTTTAATGGAGGGGAAGGCTTGGGTTGACACAGAGTGGACGGATTTCGCAGGCTTGCATTTTTCTTTTTGCCCAGCGAGCGACGGCAGGGGCCCCCACGCCGAAACAAAGAGGCGTCCGGCCACAATGCGTCCCATCACGCAGTCCGGGCCCGCCCCCTGCCCCCACCCCCATGAGCCTGCCTCTTTACGTCCGGCCCTAATTAAGAGCTACTGTCGTCTTGAAAGCCAATTACAGTTTAAAGCTTTCTCAAGAGGAGAAATCCATAGCATTTTAATTTAGATCCATTTTTAAAAGTGGCTGTAAACCAGCGCCGTAACTCCCAACCTCCGCAGGGGCACTTTCTCTAAGGGCCTCCCCGGCTGCAGGAGCGAGCACTGCCCACTTTTGTCATAACGGTGGTTTTAAAACACTGAAATACTGCATGCACAAAGGTCGATATTTACTCTACACCTTGAGATTGCGGTATTGAATAAAGGTTAAATAAAATACTGGCGTGGCCTCTGTGAATACTGCAAAACAAATGACGGTAACGCAGCTAGCGTGGAGCTCTCCCGTAGCCTCGCTCCGTGGTCGAGCGGGGCTTGAAGGCGAAATATTTACCGTCCCCCTCAGAAGGGCCCTTTTGACCTGATCTGAGGTTTTTCTTGAGTAATCATAAACGGAATCTCAAAGCCATGAACGCTTTAGTTTAGGAAACGGCACCCAGGAGCCGACAGGACCCTGCCAGCTGTCTCCCTCTCCACAGGTCACTGTGTTGGGTGACAAACATTGTAAAAATATGTCTCAACAATAGGAATGGTAAGTCTCTAATAGACATTGGCATTTTGTTCATTACAGTCTTTTGGATTTGGCAGACCCCAGATCTTACTCAATTTGAAAATATTAGAGGCGATGATGTGTAGTGGGTGAGCTCTGGCACGTGAGCGCCCGCTACAGAATGTGACGTGGATAAGAGTGTGATTAGTTCCCGGAGTTAGAGACTTGAGTCTTTAGCTCAGCGGGCTAAATCGCTCTCTTGTCGCATCGAGATCCTCGGTTTGAAACTCGCTGCAGGCAGAACCAACTCCGTTACAGATAGATGCGTAAATGAATGACATCATATATACACTCCCCCTCCACATTCACTGTTCTGCTGGAAGCATAGGCTTTGAGTGCTGGATTACCTGTTCTAACAGGTAAAGTGTCACACGAAAGCAGCATGCAGCTCGCGCCCTGGAGCTTGACTACCTGGTACCTGGCAGTCACATGTCGCATTTTACATTTACATTTAGCGGACGCTCTTATCCAGAGCGACTTACAAGATGTGCATTAATACATGGTAGGAGAACAATCATAGTTGACGCAATTCAGGTTAGTACCTTGCTCAAGGGTACAACAGCAGTGCCCATCTGGGAATTGAACCTGCAAACTTAACGTTACAAACCCAGCTCCCTAACCATTATACCACACTGCCTGCCTTAGACAGACAGCGATAGACATCGTTGCAGGCAGCCGCGTACCGTACGTGTCGCCTGTCCTCCAGTGGCGTGGGCCGCTCGACCTGGCGGGCTGAGCTACCTCCGACGACCCGCGGCTCTCTCTCCAGATTACATTTTGGCACGCGGACGCCGGCAGAGCCTTCCTGCCAAGAGCGGCCGAGGAGGCATCTAGACTCCGATGAATAACTGAAGGAGGCACGGACATGTCAGGAGTGGTGTCAACAGCTGGGGCCGTGCTGCTTCATGGCAATGTGTTCCTGATAAGGGAGATGGGGGGAGACAGATGTCTGTTTTGACTTTGCCGCGGTAGGGAACACTGGAGCTGGGGGAGAGAGAGAGAGAGAGGGGGCTGGTGGCGGGAGCTGATCCGTGTGGCGTCCACAATCGGTTCTGACAGTGCAGGGATGGCGCCTCTCCTCCTCTGGCTTCATTACACGACCGTCCCGTCATCTCTGGTCCATCACACTGAGATTCGTCCTGAGAGGGGAGACCTCCTACGTTGTGCTGTTTGCGATCTTGTCTCTCCAGTCTCTTCATTTTCCCGTGTGAACGCGGTCGTGTTTTCAGCGTTTGTGCGTTTCTGTGTGACCGCGCGGAAAGACAACGGGCCGAGCACAGACCGCGCTAACCTCAGCTTCCACACAGGACACCTGACTCCTTGGGAGTTCTGACTGTATGAAGTGTGTATGAGTGTGTGTGTGTGTGTGTGTGTGTGTGTGCGTGTGTGTGTGTGTGTGTGTGTGTGTGTGTGTGTGTGTGTGCGTGTGTGTGTATATATATATTTGTGTGTATGTGGTTGTGCATATGTGTACGTGTACGTTTATGTATGTGTGTGTGTGTGTGTGCGTGCGTGTGTGTGTGGTTGTGCATATGCGTGTGTGTGTGTGGTGTGTGCGTGTGTGTGTGTATGTGTGTGTGTGTGCATATGTATATGTGTGTGTGTGTGTGTGTGTGTGTGCGTGTGTATGTATATATATATTTGTGTGTATGTGGTTGTGCATATGTATATGTGTATGTGTGTGTGCGTGTGTATGTGTATGCATGCGTGCGTTGTGTGTATGTGTCTGTGTGTGCATGTGTGTGTGTGTGTGTGTGTGTGCGCGTGTGTGCGTATGTGCGTGTGTGTGTGTGTGTGTGTGTGTGTGTGCGCACGTGTGTGTGTGTGTGCGTGCTGTATGTGTGTGTGTGTGTCTGTGTGTGTGTGCGTGTGTGTGTGTGTGTGTGTGTGTGTGTGTGTGTGTGTGTGTGCACATACATGCTGATGACAGTCCCCTCCCTGCAGCGCTGAGCCCACATCCCTGTGTGTGTTGCTGGGCTTTTATCAGTAATGTGTTCTGGTGCTGCCAGGTTGTCTGGACAAGGCAGGCTTTAATGGAATCAATAGGGAGAAGTCGGGGAGATTTATAGCGGCCATCCTGTGAGTCAGAGAAAGGAGGGCGAAAGGAAAATAAAATTAATGAAATTTGCAAGCAGATTGTCAGTGTCAGGAGACCAATGCCCTCTCCTCCCCCATCCTCTCTGAATCCCATCTTGGGTGGGTGTGTGTGCGCTCCCCTGTCCTTCCCTGAGCAAGGGGGCCTTCTGATGGACACATTAAAGAGATATAGGCCCCCTCTCTCACTCACATCATCTGCTTCAAGGGTAAGATTTGTGACAATGGAAGGAACATGCAGAGGACACTGTTGACCCGCTGTGAGAATCAGAACCGTGTTCTGTAACCTGCGGTGGAGTGTGTGCTGTGAGCGCAGAGCGATTGATGGTGGTGGACGCTCGTTGTGTGTGTGTGTGTGTGTGCGCTATTTTCCCAGTATACTGTGTCACCTTTTAACACCTAGTCACTTGTAGCAGGTGGGTTCAGCTCAGCCACTTAAAACAGTACACAGAACGAATTAGTTTAATCCGCCCACCCCCCATATCGCCATATCGCTGAGCGAAGGCCTCCTGGACAGAGTCATTTAAGCATTACTTTCTTCTTCAGGGGTTTTTTGTAAAATCGTAATTGATGTTGAGGATCCCGCCTCTTTCACTGGGTTAATTCATCTGCCACTTAGGTGCAGGGAATGGATTGAATGTCGATGGATGCAGTGCAAAGAGATTGTTCCCGTTAACGGCAGTTATTCAGCTCGGGACGATTCGCGTTTCGTCTGAAACAATGAAGAAAGTGGTGGGGGGGGCGGGGGTAATACTGACAAAGTAAACAAAACAATAAAATATTTATTAGCTGGCAGTGCTGTGCGCCGCAGCGTTTCAGCCTCGCCCACGGAAGACATATGGAGCCGCGCTTCACCCAGTCATCAAACATTTAAAGCAACGCTAAGAAAAGAAGAAACAAATAAATAAAGACGGAACCCGCTTCTTTAAAAAATAATAAAAATAAAATAAAATCTGTTTTGCATTTATAGCATCAAAGTCACCGTGACAGTTTAGGGAGACGTGACGGCGGGGCAGTGCGCCTGTGCAAAACGCGTCAGAGGAGTAAAACACGCAAGCGCGTGCTCCCGGTCACGCTGCTTGAGTTGTCAATGCCTGGAACAGTTTACCAGGTCGGGTAGTAGAGGCAGAAACACTTGGGCTATTCAAGTCCAGGCTTGATGCAGTACTAGATACTCTTTAGACTATGAAATGCCGGAGCTTAGGTGGGTCGAACGGCCCGTTCTCGTTATTATGTATCCCTATGCTCCTAGGCCGGTTAAAACGGTGCGTTAAAACTAAGTTTCAGTTTCTCGAAGCTTCGCGAGGATGAAGGCACGGAACAGTTCGCCGGCAGTTTCACGGCCCCCGGTCGCTGCCTTTCAAAACAAAACGAGCGCTATGCCAAAGGCGGAAAAAAATCCAAGGCAGTTCAGCACTGTCAAAAGCAATAAAGCGGGATAGGTGGAAAAGTAGATTTATTATTATAAAACATAACACGGTTATTACGATTTTCTTCTCGAATAAAAAACTTGATCCCCTCCCAAAGAAAGCACTCTCTGTTTTTTGGGAAGAGAAAGGGGTGGTGGGGTACCTAATAAATTAGATTTTTTATTATTTTTTTAGAATATAATGCTCCAGGAGGAAATTGCTGGCAGTGCCAGTGCCTTCGGTTAATCCATCGCTGTGGGCTTGCATCGAGGCCCTGGCACAACTCCACAGCGCAGAGTTTGGATCTGGGCCTGATTGTTTATCACTGAAATTGGTTGTAGCAAGGTCACGGGCTAACCAGATCGGTGGTCCCGCGCCCTTACGTGTAGCAGGCATGACTGGGAGACAGGCGTCATGATTAGCCGCGCAGATATATACCATATCTCATTTGTGTCCTCCCTTCCCAGTAATTGCATTTGGGTTTTCAAATTATGTTTGCCAGTAAGGATATACAAGCAAACAAGCTTAATAATGTTAAGCAAAACCATTGTGACATGTCAAAAATCATTTGGCTCATGATGGACTAAAGAAAAAAAAAAAGCCTAAAAAGGAATGAGTCGAGTAAACAATAATATGGCGAGCGGGTGAAAATGCGGCGCTTTCTTTTTTGTGCGGGTGTACTTTTTCTTGGTCTTTCTTCCTCAAATTACTCAAACTAAATGTGATTGCTGGGGGGGGGGGTGGGGAGGGGGTTCTGGCGAGTAATGCAATGCTCGTGGAGTTTTGGTCTGCTAGCGCACTGTTTTGGGAGATGTTTTGCATTAACCCACACCCAGAGCATATGGAGAGGGCTTGAGGAAGATGTGACATTTACGGTCTGGATGACAATTGGGTTTTGGGCTTCAAAAGGCCGGGCGTATCATTACTGTGGAGGAGCTGGCTGGAGCCAACCAGGGCCCCATGAGCCGTGGCACGTCTGCTCCCAAATGTGAAGTGGCTTCAAACGTGACCCCCCCTCTAATGGCTGCTGTCTTTGTGTTTGTGATCCTCAGGGACCTGAGCGAGAACCAGATCCAGGCGGTACCTCGGAAGGCTTTCCGCGGAATCACCACCGTCAAGAACCTGTGAGCACCCCTCCGCCTCCGTCCCTCCGCCCCTCCGCCCCTCCGCCCCTCCTCCTCCGCCTCCACCCCTCCGCCCCTCCGCCCCTCCGCCCCTCCACCCCTCCACCCCTCCGCCCCTCCGCCCCTCCACCCCTCCACCCCTCCGTCCCTCCGCCCCTCCTCCCCTCCGCCCCTCCCTCCCTCCGCCCGCCTCCACCCTCCACCTCCGCCCCTCCGCCCCTCCGCCCCCTCCACCCATCCGCCCCTCCGCCCCCCGCCCCTCCGCCCCGCCTCTCCACCCCTCCGCCCCCCTCCCTCCCCTCCTCCTTTTACCCTCCTCTGCTTTTACCACAGTCTGGCAGTCACGCTGAGAAGATGTTGTGGCTTGATGACATTTTCCAGATTTTCGAGTTATCTTGAACAGCTATTTGGACCTTCTATCACTACCCCTCTATTAAGGGGACCAACCCCCCCCCCAAGATATGTTCAGTGTAACGCTTGAAGGTATCCCAGCACATCTGGTCATTTCCACGGGTCTAATGGTGCAGTCACACTTTCGCGGAAATTATGCTGCCATTTCTGCTCTTTGTTCCATAGATGAGAAGGCCCATATCTCTGCCTCCAATAAATGTAACCTATATAGTATATTATATTATAGTATAATATTATGGTATGTTTGTGGGGGTTGTGCTTTCGTGGGAGACTCAAATGTCTTCCCTCATCCTCTGATTGGTTAGATGTGTACGCTTCCATTCCAGCAGAAAAAAAAGAGCTCTTTTTCCTGCAGCACAATGGAGAGAAGAAGATTGGTGGTTCTGTGTGGCTCAGTAGGTAGAGCATGGCGCTGACAACACTTAGGTTATGGGTTCAGTTCCCACTGGGGCCACATATACTGACAAATGTATGCATTTGTTCCTGTAAGTCGCCTTGGATAAAAGCGCCTGCTAAACGGCGTATATTATATATATTAAGCTCCTTGTCACGAGACAACTGCAATGTCTTGTCGTGACGCCGCATCCTAATATGCCCTGTCGCTTGAAGTAATGGAAGTGATGACCTGCGAGCTCTGGAGGCCATCTGCATATGATTCGTGAAGTCAGAGCAGCAAGACAAACCACAAACCAATCGGATTACAGTAGACAAACCACAAACCAATCAGATTACAGTAGACAAACCACAAACCAATCAGATTGCAGTAGACAAACCACAAACCAATCAGATTTCAGTAGACAAACCACAAACCAATCAGATTACAGAGGGGACAAAACACAAACCAATCAGATTACAGGACAAACCAGAAACCAATAAAAGTAGACAAACCACGTGTGGAGGGGTGAGGTAAAAAAGTGTGCAGCTTTTTCTCCACTGTTTCATAGCACGATGGGTGAGTGTGCTATTTCTAAATCCAGAAATTGGCTAGCTAACTGTGTCAAGCTAGCATAAGTAATCGTATGCCAGCTAAATTAGCTAAATTACACAAAATATTATTCATTTACCTGGAGGTTCCAGCACCCTGCCAATCTCCCTCCAGATTGGCTATTTTTTGTTTAAATCATTGTGTGAGCAAGGATCAGCCGATATCCTTGTGTGAGGAAATTATGTCCGCCGCTCAAATCAATGGTAATCCCTGCTTTGATGTGCGGAAGTGACAGTGGATTTTCTGCAGAAGTGTGAATGAACCATGACCCTGTAATGAAACACTATGAATCAGACACTGCTGAAGCTCTGTTGAAAGGCGTGATGGCTCGTGAAGGACAGTGAAGGTGAGGAATACAGATGAGCAGGTTAGCGCGGAGAGTGCAGGGAGGCTGTGGACACGTTGAGACCCGGGCAGGGCAGAACATGCTCCTCCATGTCATTGGCCCTCAGAAATAAGGACGACAGAGATGTTATTTCACGCTGAGTGCAGAGAAGTAAGCTACGCCAATTAACACTGAGCCCAGACCGTGTGTCAGGAACCATGACCCCCTCACCCGCCTGACTGGAAAACATTGACTCTCCTCTCTGCTCTGCTCCTCTCTGCTCTCTCTTCTCCTCCTCTCCTCTCTCCTCCTCTCCTCCTCTCTCCTCTCCTCCTCTCCTCTCCTCTTCTGCTTCTCTCTTCTCCTCTCCTCCGCTCCTCTCTTCTCCTCTACTCTGCTCCTCTCTTCTCCTCTACTCCTCTCCTCTCTCTCTCCTCTCTCCCCTCTCTCCCCTCCTCTCTCCCTCTCTCTCTCTCCATGTGTTGTTAGGTGAAGGTCTTGGGCTGAGCTTCTGAGAGAAAGAGGCAGCCCTTTCCAGCCAACGATCTGCTCCATGCCCAAAACAATAAACGGAGCATTCCCAAACTCTAGAGCACACCCTTTCCCCCCCCCCCCCAGTCCGGGCTTATCGATAATTCAGTGTAATTAACGGGGCGGCGTGTTTGTTAAGGTTGCGCTCAGTGGCTCGGGCACTCCCTTTTTAGTTAAGCATCGCGAGCGGTATGCGTCCAGTCCCATGGCTGCGTGTTTGCGCGGTTCTGGGTGGTTTTCTTATCTGATGTCGCTCCAGTTCGCGCTCTTTCCCTGGAACGACGGTTCCGGAACGGAGCATTCCTCCTTTCCCTGAGCCCGGAGGCGGGAGGCGGGAGGCGGGAGACTGAGGCAGACCTCGGCAAAGCATGACAGCGCGCTGGAAGTCACGCGTGTTATCTTTATGAGAGCGCAGCTGCATGTGGTCTGAAGGCCGGATCCTGGTCCTGCCTGCTGGAGCTGCAGCATTCATGGACCTGGGAGGAAATGGAAGACAGACCACAGGGGTGGGGGGTGGGTTTTGGGGTGGGGGGAGTCAGCTGTGCGCTGTTATTCAAGGGAGCAGCAGTCCTCCCGGATTTATTGATGATGTGTAATCAGCTAAGTGCACCCTTCAAAAAAAAAAAAAAAAAAAAACAGAAACACTACTCTATATTCAGACACGGAGGAGGGAGAAAGAAAATGTTTCGATCTTTTAAATGAAGTGCTTCAAAGTGCGGTGGTCGAAGGGTTCTTTTGTTGGAGTCTGGAAAACGGGCGGGCTTTGGAGCACTGTAATTGTGTTGTAAAATTACTCCAGTGCATTGTCTGTTTGCATTAGCCTGACGCTGTCACAAAGAAGCTCCTAGCCTCCTAGCCTACGCCAGGTTTCAAACGGTGATTGCAGTAGGCAACTTGCATTCGGGGGCCATCCAAGGCCCCCCGGATCCCTCTTTTTCAAGAGCCATCTGAGGTTTGTGAGCATGGAGCGGACAAAGAGATCAGGGCATGGTTCTGTGTGGCTCAGTAGGTAGAGCATAGCGCTGACAGCGCTTAGGTTGTGGGTTCAATTCCCACTGGGACCACATATACTGAAAAATGTATGCATTCACTACCGTAAGTCTGGTCTGCTAAATGACATATATTATTGTATATTATATTGTTCACCTCGTTGCTCCGCCCGTGTGTGTTGCGTTCTCTCTCAGGGAGGGCGGCAGCAGCGGTCAGTGCAGGAGTGATCGCCCCTCCGGCCTCACAAGGCTCCTGACCAGTCCCTGTCTGGGAGTCCATTGATTTTGTCATTGGCCTCGCCATGCTTAATGCGTCCCCCTCCTGCACTGCGCTCCTGCCGTGCCCCCGTCCCCCACCTTCCTCACAGGCCATCAGAAAAAAGAGTCAAGACCCTCTCCTTCCACAGTGACCCGTACTTAAGTTTCTGGTTCCTGGTTCTGATTCGTCCAGCGCTCCATTCCATTCTGTGTCAGGGTGAATCATTATGTGGTCCAGTAATCCAATGACTTTGGTCGGATAGCCTGATCGATCCATGCTGAGGTCCAAATATCTAAAGGACATGTGCTTACCGGATCAGCTTACCTGCTCTTATAAAACGTGTTGTGGTGCGCCCTGGGTAAAAAGGCAACTGCTTTTCGGGCCTCTCCGTTGCAAGCAACAAACTTATCAATGTCAGGCTTATCGATGCAGAGTCCACCTGGCGGTTTTGTGTGTTCGCTCAGCCTGGGGTCCTGGCTCCATCGTAAGTCTCTATCAGGCCCTGGCAGAGCCTCTTAGAGCGTCGGCCTTAACACAGACGAGCCTGCTGCTGTTGCCATGCACTGTAGCCTCACAAAGCACTTTCCCATAAGCTGCGCAAGCTGTGTTTAGAGCATCAGTCCCTCACACCCTTTTGTGCCGCCTCTGAGTTATTCACCTTACAGTCAATGAAAGTGCCGTGAGTCTGAATCTAAACCCAGGGATGCGTGGCACATCACCTGAGCACGAGGTGGAATTGAAATTCAACAGCTCTGCCGCTTGTTTTGAAAGTGCTCACGGGCATAACTCACGCCTGCTGCTGCCTTACGGCTCGACACTTCCTGTCCGCTGACCCCCCCCCCCTCGTCGGGGGGCTCGTAAAAAGGCGCCCGCTCCTCCATGCTCTCCTGCCCAGACCCTGTGCCAGCTGCAGTTTGTGTGAGTTACAGCAGCGTGGCGAGAGGGTCGGCCGCTCCGCGCTTTACGAGCGCCTCGGCCCCAGCGTGCGTCGCCGTGGACAACGGGCGCCGCGGCTCTTTATGTCCGTCGCTAATCCCGCTCGGCCGCTCGGTTAGTGGGGCCGCGGTCGTCAGACGAGCAGCTCCCTCCCTGCCCGGCGACCGGCGGACGTCACTGAGCCCTGCAGAGAGACCCCCCCCCCACACACATACACACACACTCACACACACACACACACACACACTTACACTCACACACAGAGCCTCCCCAGCACTGCTACCATCAGAGAAGTTTTAAATCTGTGTCAGGGGCAGTGTTTTCACACGACTCATATCTCTGACACCATGTGGCTCACCTCCCCCCTGTCCTCCTCTCCTCCTCAACTCCTCTCCTGTAGGCCGCACGCCTCCGTCGCCAAACCCTTACAGCTCTTCTCACGCCCCCGGTGGTCTCCTTCCCACCCACCGTGAGAGAGAGACACTCTCTCCCTCACTCTCTCTCTGTCTGTGTCTGTCGCTCATTTGAGCCCCAGAGTAATTAGAAGCTCCTGTTCAGCGTCGCACACCGCGTGACAGATTAATGGGGTGGGCTGTGTGCGTAGGCCCGGGCCTGGCTAGTCTCTCTCCCCCCACTTCTTTAATATTTCTCCAGATGGGAGACGGGCAAAGTGGGAGCATCAAACTGCCAATAGCGCCCATGACTGGAATGATTAAAGGCCGACGTAATTAGATTGAGGGAAATTAAATTTGGGATTTTTCATTCCCCCATCATCCTCTCCGCCCCCCCCACCTCCCCTCCCCCACAGCCCACCTCCCCCATCCTCCTCTTTGTTGATGAAGCCCTACAGGGAGGCTTCAATTAGAAGACAATTCTGACAGAATGTAATCTTTTGGCAGAACAAAATGTACATACGTGGTTCTGTGTGGCTCAGTTGGTAGAGCACAGCGTTGGCGACGCTTAGGTCGTGGGTTCAAACCCCACTGGGGCCACGTATACTGATAAATGTATGCATTCACTACTGTAAGTCGCTTTGGATAAAAGCGTCTGCTAAATGGCGTACATGATATCATATATCATATCGTGCGTATATAGGGTGACATAAATGTATGAGCAGCTGTCACTGTGGCCCCTTTCTGTGTCGGCCAACCCCAGGTCTTCCATGGCCACATTAAAAAGCCTTCGTCACTGTTCTCTGCTCAGGTATAGCATCACCTGCCCGATTCTCCACCCTTTTGAAAGCTAGCACACACCAAAGGCATAGATTTACTCAGACAAACACACTTTGAGTTCTGAACATTTTCTGGTGGACAGTGATGCGGACAAGCAAGGCTCATATGTCAGGGAGTCATATATATAATAATAACAATTGTTATTATTATTAATTATTATGTATATATATATATACTGTAATGTAATATAATATACATGTAATATATACATAATAACAGAATACACCACTGTAGGCTCTGCCTCTGTTGCTTGCTGCTAATTTATACCATACTAGATTATACTGCAGTCGAGTAATGCATTCAGACAATTCACTGATTAGGCTATCAGTACAGCCATCATTAACAGAGAAGGTAAATACAGTTCAGTATTAAATAGAAACAAATGACTTGAACAGGGTAAAGATCTAAAGACAACAGGCTAGTAAAGCTTCTCCCGAGCTTTCTCCATTATCCTGTCATGCAAATAAAAAAATGCTCAATTAAGAGCATTTTGTGTTCCCCCCCTTAAAATATGTGATGTGACGCCCCAAATGTCCACCTCAAACGGTGGAGCCGTGGGTCGCTCTGCCAGTGGCAGTGGTATGAAAGAGCCAAAGAACCTGCATCCGGTGAAACAAGTGTGCTGTCTATTATATTATGTTATTATGTATCTGTTTCGCCCAATATGGGTTGATCACCGCTTTCTGCGTGGCGTGTGCCCACGTTCTCCGCACATTTTGAGCGAGATCACGGCAGAGACCGAAATCAGAGCGGTGTGCACTTTGTTACCCTTCCGTCAGGTGCCGGCGCTTTTACTACGGTGACGTGTTCCGTAGCGGCTACGATCGAATAACTCTTAATTTAATGTCTCTCTCGCTCCTCCGTCTCGGCCCTTGTTAGAGAGGAGAGGAGAGGCGTGGAACGGGAAGGACAGAAGAAGAGAGGGAATGTGGAGGGAGGGCAAAGGACCGAGAGGAAAACAGCGGAGAGAGAGAGAGAGAGAGAGAGAGAGAGACGAGAAGACGGGAGAGGAAGAGAGAGAGAGCGGGGAGCATCGCGAGAAAGAAAGAGAGTGAAGGGAAAGAGGGAAGAGGGGACGGAGGCAGGGTGAGGGGAGAGGAAGGCAGGCTGGGCAGCGCTGGAGACGCTCGTCTCTGTCATCTCCTCCCGTGTCACTGCAGAGACAGACTGCCACAGGCTCTCGTGCCGCGTAAACAAATTACGAGAGTGTCCTGATCCCGTGCTCCCCTTCCTTTCGTCTTCCATCCATCTCCTTCATTTTTTTTGGGGCGGAGGGGGGGCTGGGTTTGGGGGTGGGGGGGGGGGGGGGTGGAGGGGACCGCATACTTAGGCCAGCGAATTATAGTAAAAGGAAGAGGAGGAAGAGGAACGAGTCCTCTGAGAGTCTAGGAGGCCAGCGTCATGACCCAGGCTGATTTACGAACCCTCTCCTTTAATGAAATTGTTTCAGTGGCAGAGCCGGTAAAAGCTTGTAATGGATTGGGTGCTCTAATGTAATGAAATTACTCCCTTTCTGCCTTTAAAAAAAGAACGAGAAAGAGAGGGGGGCGGGATGGAGAAGGGGAGAGAAAATGCAATTAATATTTACAGAGAGCTGACAGCCGGGGTGGGCTGAGCGCTACAGCCAGCCTCCTGTTCGCTCTCCCTCTCTCTCCCTCTCTCTCTTTCTCTCCCTCTGCCCATCTCTATCTACCTCTCTCTACCTCTCTGTACCTCTCTGTCTCTCTACCTCTCCCTCTCTCCCTCCCTCTCTGTCTCTCTACCTCTCTCTCTCTCCCCTTCTCTCCCTCCCTCCCTCTCCCTCTCCCTCTCTGCTCTCTCTCTCTCACATTCTTCCCCTCTCCCACCTCTCTTACGGCAGCAGGGATAGAGGCAGGCCGCCCTGGCCAGCTGGTCCATCCGCCTGGCTGCGATGATGCGAGGTGAAAGCCCAGCATGTGCGCTGGTGTCTTCCTCCTCCTCCTCCTCCGCCCCCCCTCCTCCCCCCTCCTGCAGCCGCCCCCCTCCCCTCCCCTCCCCTCCCCGCAGCCCCCTCCCCCCCACCCCTCTCGCCTGCAGACCTGCCGCTGACTCCTGTCTCTCATCCGTAGGCAACTGGACAGCAACCACATCAGCTGCATCGAAGATGGAGCCTTCCGAGCCCTGCGCGATCTGGAGATACTGTGAGTCCCGTAACCGACCCTCCTACTCCTCCTCCTCCTCCAGCGGTTTCTCCTCTTCCTCCTCTCTCTCTCTCTCTCTCTCTCTCTCTCTCTCTCTCTCCCTCTTCTCCCTGGCTCTCCCCTTGTTGGTGTGTTCTCTGCTGTGCATGTTGTTTTTGACTGGGCTGTCCCCTGAGGATGAGCGTGTCCCGAGCGCAGGTGGGGCGCAGGGTACCTGCGGCGGGCGGGCAGGCGGTCTCTCTCTCTCCCCCACCCCCTCCGCTCCCCTCCCACCCCCGCCCCGGTCCCACCGCCGCACGCTGCTTTCCTCCCCCGCCACACGCGTGAGACATGCAAACACTCCGTCACGATGTCGTCCTTTTCCCACGCGTCTGCGGCGAGTGCATTCTGTGCCTGTGCAAGTTTGATTGTTGTTGTTTTTTTTCCTGCATTTTGTCATTGCACCGTTAATATGCTCAATGCTCCAAAATGTGTTTTGTATCCGAAATTCACTTTACAAGTCTATGTCTGTGTGCGGCTCATATTTAAAAGTAGCCTACTATGATGCAGTGTATTTTTGTACAAAAGTGTATGTTTGTATTTGAATTATCTTGCCTCCACTGTGTGCTAGCCCGGGTGGAAAAGTGTAAACTGGAGTGTCAAAGTCATGTAGTATTGCAGAATTGTTTTGTTTTGAGTGGCATTAGGAATACTGTTGGAAATCTCTCTATTGGTAATTGACAGTTTGACACGTGGTTTGCGTGGTCCAGCAGGACGTCGGTTTGGTGTAGGGGCTACGCCGCGCTTCCTGCCCCTGTTGTGAAAGCGTGAGGCGGCGTCACGGCGCTCCGGCTGTTAGGAGCGAGCGCCAGGCAGTCAGTCTTTCGGGGGCCGTTGGTAGGCAAGGACAGGGCAGCCAGCCGTACGGTTCTGTGCAGAAATACAGCGATTCGCAGACGCAGAGCGATCTGTCAGGCCAGTTGACAGAGAGCACTAAGCACCCGAGTTATTTCCTGCGAGCGAGAGAGTCTCGTTCGGCGCCGCGCGGAGCCCCTCGGTCACTTTCATTAATCTGCGGGTAACAGGTAGCCGGGGGAAAAGCAGCGCAATTCATCACCGCAATAAACGGGCGCGCCGGAGTTTTTCGGCTGCGCGAGCCGTTCGAGGGGCGTGGGGGGGTGTGCGGGCGCGTGACGGGGAAACGGTTCGAGTTGACGCGGCTCCTCGTTTCGCGTCGCTTCGCTCACGTGAGGGGGTGCAAAACGTCCGATCAAACGGCGCGCTTGGCGTAGGAGTGGGGGGGCGATCGCTCAAGTTTTAAATAAAAAGAAAAGAGAGAGAGAGAGAGAAAGATCGGCAGCGCGTGGAATCCATTTTCATTAATAATAAAGCGGCCCTCAAATTAAACCAAAAACCCTGCTGCTAAAAAGGGCTGAGCTATTGAGGGGAACGCCAAAGGGTGCGTTTGTGTCATGGCGAAAGGTTAGTCTCAAGTCCTGTCCTGCATGTGAACGCAAAGCGGTTTGTGTGGGGGCCTGCTGCACAGGACAGTTTTCTTAAACCCACATTCATTATTTCTGCTTTGGTTGTAGCCCCTGTATCATTTGGTATTTGTCATGCATTGCACAAATAAGCATAACAGAGCATTTTTCTAATTCTGAGTTCGTGCTCGCTAAAATATTAATGTACAAAATTGATTTATGAAGGTTTTTATATGATTGTTGATGAAATTCAGGAACATGCTGAAATAGTAATTCAAGTATTTATTGTTGTCTGCAGTTAGAGGTTTCTCGTTTTATGAATTGCTTTTTGGGCAAATGCAGTTAAATACAGTATGTTCAAATGATTTTGTCCTCCTCAAATCCTGACTGTGCAGTCTATTTTACCTTGCCTTGTAGAAATATTTTGTCTTGCTGTAATTTATGAGTCGTTGTTGCTGAACTGTGTTTTCATAAGTGCCTCTCAAGTCTCTTAGCTCATCACTGAATGTATGTATTCCCTTGTTTCATTGTGTTAAACTGTATCCTTTGTTCTTTTATCACATTTGTGCCACTAAATGAAATAATATGCAAATACACAAGTTGATAAAAACGAGGAAAGAAATCTTAATTGTGAACAGACTTTTGTGAATTTGAGTGTTCAGTACAGTATATTAGAAAAATAATTTTCTTTAGGCAAATCATTTCTGATCTCTGAATCAAACAGCAGAGATAGCGTGTTCTGCAACCCCCATCTTTTAGCTTTCTCTGCCTTCCTATGAGCATCAGCAAAACAAATATTGTGGGGTCAGATTTGAAAATTATACTTACGATAAAACTTTACTTGAGAACGCTTTATGTTATTTTAAGGTTAATAATCTTATGATGAGACAACAGAAACTTTTCTCGGTCTGTTCTGCATAGCGGGGAGTTGTCAAGCTGTGTGTAAAATGTCTTGTCAAAATGACAGTGTGCATAAAACTGACAGTATCGCGCATGGTGACTGGGGAGGAATGTGAATGGCTGTGGTCGTTAAAGAGCCATTGAGAGGCATGGGGGTCTGTTGAGTGAAGAAATAACAGTGAGAACACTTGCCCCGCGATGCATGAACGAGAAACCTCTCTGATCTCAGGCAACAATAAATACAAGGAATAGTTTTGCGAAAAATTTGAATTCCATAAACAATCACGTCAACTGAGACATTTCAAACGCGGCCAAACGATAGCAAATGAGACATTGATTGGCGGGGTAAAGCAAACACTAAATTCGCCTCATTAATGAGCGAACCTCGTTGGCTCTGGATTACTGAATACAGCGTGGCGGCTGCCAAGATACACAAAATAAATGATCGCTCCTTTCTTGTGATGAATTGTGATTTATATTTGAACACAGCCGTGCTAATGACTGAACTAATGACTTCAAAGCTGCCTCGGACATCTTCTCACGCTTCTCGTTTCGACGAGCGGGAAAATGTGCATTTTGTCTTTCTTATTTTTTTTTTTACACGCTTTCATCCAGCCCTGCTAATTAAGTCAATGAGCAAGGAAACTGTAGACACATGGACTCACGGTGTTAAAGGCAGGGGAAAATGTATGCATTATGGAGTGTGTTAAGTACAAGGCAGCGCTCCGAGCTCTAATGATAACAGAATCGTTGTCATAAAAACCAAGGGTCCCTTTGAGACGCGGCTGTGCACATGGCAACTCTTTGTGAAATGGCGTCTCAACGGATTCTTGGTTTTTATGGCTTTACGGACCATATTTTTAAAGGAAAGGGAAACCGAATGTAGTATATAGGCTAGTGTATGTACAAATTGTACACATATTTTTCCTAACTTTAATGATAAACAAATCCCTGTATTAAAAACCAAGGGTCCCTTTGAGGCACTACCGTGGGTCACGGCAAATCTTCCACAAAGATCTCGGTGTCATTATTGAGTCCACAGAGTGGCGGTAAGCAAGAAATGCTGAGGAAAAGCGATTTCCCTTTAATCCATTTCATTTTGATCTCATCCATTTGACCTTTCTTGGATGCACACCTTTGGCAATGTCATTTTTCTTTGTCAATTTTGTGTTTTGTTTGCGTCATCGGATTTGAAACACTACAATTCTTAACAGTTGTATAACTATCTGGCTGTTACTTTGGCACGGGCTATTATTGAAATGTTTTTATTATGAAATGTTAGTCTTTCGTAGGTTTGTATTTGACTCAAAGTCTATTTGAAATGAGAAAATTGCACAAAACCGAAATCCTTCTCCTGACCACTGGGGTAAAATAAGGACGGTCATGCCTGAAGGCGCCCCTGTACCAGCGAATTCCTTTATTCTTTATTAAACAGCCGTAATGCAGGTTTACACTGCTACACTTGGAATGGGAGAGGTGTGAATTGCCCACCAGACCATATTCAAAGATGTCATGTGACTTTCTGTGATTCACGTTCGATAAAATGGACACAAGAAACGTCCCAAAAAATTCCGTACATTTTCTCAACACCAATGCGCGCCCCCATCGTCACCGCTTCCTTTGAGCCGTCATTAACACTTTTGGTGTCACACAACTCAACAACATGACAACAACAGCTAGGCCTTGTGTACAGCGCTCGCACCACAAATCACAAGTGCCTCTCCTCTTTAAGTAAATACTTAAGGTGTTCTCCAAAACATATTCCAGAAGAACACAGGAACGGGCGCTTCTTCAGAGCCTCGTAAAATACGAGGCGAGAGCGTGAAGAGTCCGCCCCGATGCTCTTTGAGGACGGGGCACAGCTGTCTGCAAACTGGCGTCCCACTAAAGCTGTGCTCTCTCTGTAGCTCAGGGGACCTCTGCATATTTTATGGCCTTCTTTTTTTGTCGCACAGAAAATGTTGTCCCTGAATCGTATACCAAATCGCGTGAGCTCTTTTTCTTTTATGAGGAGAGGAGCGTAAAGACATTCTCCACGCCGTGCTCTCAAGGTGACATTCGCCCGGCCGTGCAGCGACGAGAGGAACCGAGCGATCAAATTATAATGCCCCTCCCCCCCGCCCCGCCCCACTCTCTGCCGAGCACGGAGGCAGTCGCCGCCCCCGCCGCTCGGCGCTCCTTGCGGTCGCCCGTTTTGGTCGCGCGGGCGTGAGTACAGCGCCGGTAAACCGCGTGCGTCGCTGCCTTATTTATTTAGTTCTCCGCTCACGATGGATGCCGGCTGGGCGGGAGTGAGACGGCTGGCCTGTCGAGCCGCTCCCAGACGGAGAGAGAGAGCTGGGAGAGGGTGGTGAGAGAGGGACTGACCAGGCCCTGGAAGCGGTGCTAATCAGATATTCCATGCATTTTTAATTTCCAACGCCAGGCTGCCTCCCGCGGGATGAATCAATCTGACTTGCAGGCGGCCTGATTGAAAAGTTGCCGTTAGCCAATAGCGGTGGCAGGATCTGTACGTGCTGTCCAGCAGGCAGACGTGGCGACAGGGAGGAAAATGGTCGAAAAAGAGGTGTTTTTGTGTGTGTGTGAGTGTGTGAGAGAGAGAGTGTGTGTGTGTGTGTGTGTGTGTGTGTGTGTGTGTGTGTGTGTGTGTGTGAGAGTGTGAGTGTGTGTGTGTGTGTGTGAGTGTGTGTGTGTGTGTGTGTGTGTGTGTGAGTGAGAGTGTGTGTGTGTGTGTGTGTGTGTGTGTGTGTGTGTGTGAGAGTGTGTGTGTGTGTGAGAGAGAGTGTGTGTGTGTGTGTGTGTGTGTGTGAGTGTGTGTGTGTGTGTGTGAGAGAGAGTGTGTGTGTGTGTGTGTGTGTGTGTGTGTGTGTGTGTGTGTGTGAGAGAGAGGAGGGAAGTTGGTGGTGGGGGGAGGGGCGGGTGATTAGCTCAGAAGCAGCACTCTAAAGCACAGGAAATTGGTGCGTTATCTCTGTGAGGTCTGCGGTGGCCGGAGGTGAGGCGGGGGTAAAGACGGCACGTGGCTCCTGCAGCCCGGGCCCTGTGCACAATGAATCACTCTCTCCTGAGCGGGAGAAAAAGAGCCCCGGCTCCAGATTCAATCTCTCCTCATTTGAGCCGTAATGGCCTCATCAGCGCTCTGATGGCCATGTTTCTCTCCTGTCTCCCCACCGCTGCCGGCAGCACTGGAGCCGCTCCCAGCCCCGTCCATCTGAGCATGCTCCCTGTCCCCAGCACCCTGTCCCCAGCACCCTGCCCCAGCCCCGTGGAGGAGTCGCGCAAACGAACACACACTTTTCCTCTATTAACACTGGATAAGAGCTCGGTTTAGATTTCCAAACGCCAGAAGCATGCAGTGTTGTTTTATTTTCAAATCTCAGTAAGCCCGCACTTAAGGCCCAAACCGCATGGTTCGGACCGTGGGCCGCAGCTTGTGTTAGTTCTCTGTCTATCCTCGCTGGGTTTATTTGAATTAGCGGAATAGCGTCTGATTGCGGCTTTGTGCTTTAGCCGAATCCCCGATAGTTAAACAAAAGACAAGCCTTAACCATTCCTTCTGGATGGATTCCTTCACACTGCAACAAGTGGTGGAGGAATTAGGGGCGATCAGAACCAAATTAGCGCCCATCTGGAGCCACTTTGTTCGTTTGTTTTGACTTGAACGCCCAACTCGAGGCCGTTCTTTAAACCCACCGTTGTCGTGACACTTCGGCAACCCAGCCGGATGCTATTGTAACGCTGCCGCGTACGTCTCCCAGCATTCCGCGGTTATAGACCAATCAGAGGGTTCTGGGAGCCCACTTTTTCACAGAGGTAACGCCCCCCTCCCCACCCTCAACTCATACACACACACACACACATACAGTACTGCACCACAGGTGCACAGTTCTGCCTCCAATACACACACACACACACACACAAGCACACATACAGTACACATGTGAATACACAGACACACACACACACACACACACTGCACACACCTGCACACACACATACAGTACACATGTGAATACACAGTGCACACACACACACACACACACACAGTACACATGTGAATACACAGTGCACACACACACACACACCTGCACACACACATACAGTACACATGTGAATACACAGTGCACACAAGGCTGAATGAGATGATGAAGATTCAGTTCTGGGAAACACATTCTTGTCGTCCAGGGGAAAGAAAGTAGCTTTTTAATCAGCTCTGCCCCCTCCTCCCTCCCCCCCCCCTCTCCAGCTCATTGTACGAAAGAGAAGAGACCGTGGGAAACTTCACTTCTCACCCTCCAGATAACAACAAAACACACACTGCTCTTTTTTCTCTCTTTCAATTCTTCACCCGTCTCCTCGGTCTTCAAACGTGTGACATGCAGGGTCTCCCCTAGGACACACACTGGAGTGTGACATGCAGGGTCTCCCCTAGGACACGCACTGGAGTGTGACATGCAGGGTCTCCCCTAGGACACACACTGGAGTGTGACATGCAGGGTCTCCCCTAGGACACACACTGGAGTGTGACATGCAGGGTCTCCCCTAGGACACACACTGGAGTGTGACATGCAGGGTCTCCCCTAGGACACACACTGGAGTGTGACATGCAGGGTCTCCCCTAGGACACACACTGGAGTGTGACATGCAGGGTCTCCCCTAGGACACACACTGGAGTGTGCGGCCAGCATGAGTGTAGGACGTCACAATGCCCGCAGCCCTCTGTAGATCGGACCCCCACACTGCAGGTCTCATGGCCTTACCATTTCAAGGCTCTGTGGGTCCCTCCATCCAACTGCACAGACGCACACACACACACATATACACACACGCAGGCACACACACACGCGCAGGCACACACATATACACACACGCAGGCACACACATACACACACACGCAAGCACACACATACACACACACGCAAGCACACACACACATATACACACGCAGGCACACACACACACACACACACATATACACACACAGCATACACACACACACATGCATACACACACACACATACACATACGCACGCACACATATACACACACACACACACAGATAAATACCCACACACACACACACATACACACACACGCACACACACAGATAAATACACACACATACTCCAGCCCTGCCCCTGCCCAGAAAATGCTCTTTCTCCTTTCAGCGTTAAGTGCCCACTTTAAATGTTTTAATTAGAGTCTGAAGGGTCGAGGAGAGCACTCGAATCTCCACAGAAACACCGCTTGGCGACTGTGGGAAAGCTTTCTCCACACAGCAGTGCCCAGACCAGGGGGTCCTCCCCTGACCGCAGGTAAACGACCGCACTGAGGATGACGAACGTGAACAATCATTAGCTGCATAATCCGGTTGACCACGGAATCGATGAAGTCTCAAATGAAATCATAAAGCAACATCGTTCCCCTTTAGAGGGTGGCATTACTGTAGCATACGCTATCGACCGAGTCCCTTTAACTGCAGTTACACTCAGTGTGGATGTAAAGACCTTCTCCCACACTGTTTATTAGCCGTAAACGTGGTGCTTTATAAAGTTTCGGTGTGGTTTTTTTCACAGCATAGGCATCAGTACCCACTGTAAATATCATAAAGGATCAGCGTTTGTTATTTCTGATGAAGGGTGAAGATTAATCTGCAGGGAGGGGCAGGTCTAACTAGAGCCCCTCCTCATGGAACGTGCAGAGATCCCAGAGCCGTCCAATCAGCACACACTAAAACAAGAACACACTCATACACACACACACACACACATACACACACATGCACACACACGCACATGCACACAGACACGCACACGCACACACACACATACACACATGCACGCACATACGCCACACATACACACACACGCACACAGACACACACACTCATACACACACACACACATGGACACACGGACACAGACACGCACACAGACGCATACACACACACACACACACACACACTCCGCTGCTCTCTCCCTGTTCTTGTTTGGCTCCACCACCGCACCGCCGAGCCCAGCAGTGCGAGGCCCGTGTCCCTCCATGACCTCCACAGCCATATTTCACAAGCCCGTCGCAAAGCTGGAGGAGGTCCCTTCTGCTCGGCGAGGAACGCACAACTCTGAGCTGTTATTCTGCCTCAGGTGACATTTGCTTTAGTAGCCTACCGGAGTGCTTTTCCCTGTGATTCAGGGCCTGAGTTTGCTGCTGTATTTCGAGATGAAGAAGCAGCACTCTGGCTCCCGAGGCTCCTCGGTGGCAGCGCTGCAAAGGCACTTACACGCACCAGTGAGGGTCTGTTTCCCCTTTATCAACCGAGCGGTGCCTATCAGGCCTGTAGCGCTGCGGGTTCCTGTTTCTCAGGCCATTGTAGGAGGCGGCGTATCAGGGCCTCCATTCTTTACCCTCCTACGTTCGCTCTTCCGCCGGGCTCTCTATCTCACTCTGGAGACCTCCCGGAGGAGAGCTGGGCACTCCCGATAGGTGGGTGTCCTTTTGTGGCCAGATTTTGTTTTTTTTCCCTCTGCGCCCTCCGGATGTTTTTGGTGTGGGACGTTTGGCCAGGGCGTTCCTCCGCAGGCGCCTGCTCGCTGCACCCTCCCTCCGTTGCGCTCTCCTCCCCCCTGCCCAAACTCGCCCAGCGCGGCGACCAATCGAAACGCAGAACGAGTGGAACCTCAGTCCCACAGTGCCCTTGACGAAAAGGAATCGCTTCACGCTCGACGGAAAAGAGTGCGGCTTTGGTCAGCGCTGCCGCGGGCGACTCCTCCCACGCATCGCTGTGCGTTTGTGTTGTTTTTGTTGCTGTTTCCCCCCTTCCCCTCATTCTTAATAAAATGTTCCCTCTGGCTTTTTATTTTTTTAAATAAAATGTGTTCAAAATGCCACAAGTATGTTGCGTTTCCATGGCGAGTGTGTTTTGTTTCGCCCTGGTTTTGAGGACACCAGTGGTTGCGTACGTTCCAGGGGCAGAGTTGTGTGAGATGTGGGGGCGCGTTGCGGGGGCTGCCCTGTCCGTCTCCCACCCCCTTTAGGGGTTAATTTACAGCGAGGTGTTTGGGCGTAGGCGGTCAGTCGCGCGCCCGGTCCGAGGGGCGTGGCAACAGAGACCTGGGCCTCTGCCGCCTCGTTAAGGAGGCGTGAGCCTGTCAGAGGCGCGGTGTGTCCCTGAGCCTCCCCACCCGAGCGCTGAAACGACCCAAAACAACGACCGTAAACCGAGCCGCCGCATCCACCGGGGCTCTGAGTCCCCCCCTCCACCGACGGGAACCATTAGAGCCCCAAATAGAGAAATAACGAGCGTGCGCTGGGAGGGGGTGTGGTGCGGGGGGCTCGATTACAAGGTGAAGTTTGCTAAGCAGCGCTAATCAGAGCTGGTGCTGGCTGCGCAGGATGGCCGCGTGCGCTGCAGATTACTCTGTTGAGCCAATTACACGCTCTCGTGGAGACACGCCGCTCGCACTACGCACTGCCACGCCCCCGGGGAAGAGGAGCCCCCCCCTGGATAAGAGCGTCTGCTAAATGCTTAAAATGTCAAATGTAATGTAAATGTATGCTGAACCAGCCCTTCTGGTCTGACAGTGCTGTCTCTGTCGAACCCCAATCAGGCTCCTGGAGTGTCAGCGCTGTGAGGTGTGTGTGTGTGGGCCTTCTGCCTGTGTGGTGGAGTGTGTTCAGCGCTCTGTGGTGTGCTGTTCAGCGCCCTGAGTCTGACTGTGCTGTGTTCAGAGCCCTGACCCTGTGTGTGTGTGTGTGTGTTCAGCGCTCTGATGTGTGTGTGTGTTCAGCGCTCTGATGTGTGTGTGTGTGTGTTCAGCGCTCTGATGTGTGTGTGTGTTCAGCGCTCTGATGTGTGCGTCTCCTTTGTCTTTCAGCACCCTCAACAATAACAACATCACCCTCATCCCGCTGTCCAGCTTCAACCACATGCCCAAGCTGCGGACGCTGTGAGTACCACCACCGGGCCGTCGCTCCGGGGGGAGGGGGGGGGGAGCTGAACATGTGGCACCGCGTGGTCCGCTCCCCAGTGAGGCCCCTGGTGAGACAGTGGGAGTGGGAGCGCCCCCAGTGAGCCCCAGTGAGACAGTGGGAGTGGGAGCGCTCCCCAGTGAGACACTGGGAGTGGGAGCGCTCCCCAGTGGGCCCCTGTGAGACAGTGGGAGTGGGAGCGCTCTCCAGTGGACCCCAGTGAGACAGTGGGAGTGGGAGCGCTCCCCAGTGAGCCAGTGAGACAGTGGGAGTGGGAGCGCTCCCCAGTGGGCCCCTGTGAGACAGTGGGAGTCTCTCCAGCAGACTTCACTCCTCTCAGATGAGACGTATGGTTTTGTGGAGGGTGCATATTCTCGCCCGGTTCTCACAGGCGTAAGGCGCGCGTGGTCACACACATATATATGTGTCCCGATCAATAGCGCTAAGCGTGCGTAAATAGCGCGTGGCCTGCTGGGGTCCCAGGGGGAGCAGATTGGCGGGCGTCGGAACGTCAGACACCGTCCGTGAGACATCGGCAGCGCACGCCCCAGGCACTGCTGTGCATTCACACCGCGGGGAATAAAAGCACAATCGATAAGAGCAATCACACCGGCCCTCCTCGCCTCAGTGTTGCCCAACCGCGCCTGACCCTCAGCATTCACAGCGCATCTGCAGCAGTTTGGTTAATATGAACATGTGGTCTGTCCCCTTTCTGGGGGTGGGGGGACATAAATAGCAGGCTTAGCTTAGTCCCTCCTGGTCTCTGGATGCACAAACGGCCATGTCCTGAGAAGGCCGACTTAGCTCGGGACGAGACGGGGCAGGCGAAGAGGTTTGGCCCTTGGGCGTTTGGCCCTTGGGCATTTGGCCCCGAGGTTGTTGACCCTCTCTCCCCACGAGTGGGGCCCGAGGTTTGGGGGGGTGCGCAGCCCCCTGTCATTAAGGCCCGGCTCCAGATCTGGAGTCTGGATGATCCCCCCCCCCTGCAGGATTGGATTTGCTGGAGCTCGCCTGGCCCTCCGCTCCCCAGGCAGAATTGAATTATCCGACATGAGGCTCCCCCTGGCTCCCACTTTCTTTGTATTCAATTGTCTGGCTCTAATATCCATGAGATCCCTGTATTGAATTTGTTGCTCGTAAAAACAACTTATTAAATCAAATGTTTAGAGATGTCTGTAATCCATTTAGTGCGAGGGAGGGGAGGGGGGGGGACGAGGGGGGGTCTTCGGGTCCTGATGAAATATTTCTGCTTACGTCCCCCCCCCTCCGTCTCCTTGCTATCTCGTTGCAGCAGCCATTCAATTAGACGGGATGATATCACCCCACGCTGCCTGCCATTCAATAAGCCCGCTAAATAGAAAGTGTGGAGAAGACTCCCGCTGCTAATGGAGGAGTCATCTGCGGCCGCTCGTCGGTCGGGGGTGTGGGGCGCGCGCCCCCCCCCCCTCTGGCGTGGGGCTTTGAGGACACAGGAGGCAGGCCTCTCTCCGCGCACCTCCAGCCGCCGGTGTGGGTGGCTCTGCGCGCCTGCTCCTCTCCGCTCGGCTCTAATCCCACTCTGCTGTAATTAATCCGGAACAACGGGAAGCTATAAACGGGATTTATATTGGGGAAGTTTCCATTAAAACCACAACCCGCTGTTATCTCCAGCAAGCGATTCCTGTCCCTAACAGGATTTGGCAGAAATGTAATTTACAGACTTTGAAAAGGATACAGTGCCTTTTTTCATTTGCTGATGTGATTTTTTTTTTTTTTTTTTTTTTTTTTTATACCCCGTCCCTTGTCAGTTAACCATTTTTGAGAGATAGTGATTTATTCGGCTGTCCGCAGCGGGAAAGATGCCATGGTTTTGAAGACCTTGACAAAGTGAAAGTGTTGGCTGGGAAAGTTGCTCTTGGCTTTGAGCGTCGGGTGGGTTTTAACGCCTCTCTTTCTTAAACCACGGGCACTGTGTTCATATTTTGGATTCCAAGTGTGCAATTTGCACACCCGTTTATAAATGCGCAGAAATGTTGCGGCGCTTTTAGACTGTCTGATGTGATCAGTGACCTTGCGTCCTCAGGCCACAGTCCTGCATATCTGCAGCGTCAACTCTTGAGTCACAAGCCATCAATCTGTGCTGCTGGGACCTGCGACTGTGCAGCTGTGACCTGTGTCTGCGCAGCTGTGATGTGTGACTGCGCAGCTGGGATGTGTGTCTGTGCAGCTGTGACCTGCGACTGCGCAGCTGTGACCTGTGTCTGCGCAGCTGTGACCTGTGTCTGTGCAGCTGTGATCTGTGTCTGCGCAGCTGGGATGTGTGTCTGCGCAGCTGTGATCTGTGTCTGCGCAGCTGGGATGTGTGTCTGCGCAGCTGTGATCTGTGTCTGCGCAGCTGGGATGTGTGTCTGCACAGCTGTGATCTGTGTCTGCGCAGCTGTGACCTGTGTCTGCGCAGCTGTGACCTGTGTCTGCGCAGCTGTGACCTGCGACTGCGCAGCTGGGATCTGTGTCTGCGCAGCTGTGACCTGTGTCTGCGCAGCTGGGACGTGTGTCTGCGCAGCTGTGACCTGTCTCTCGGGTCAGGCATGTCAGTGGGTGTAATCTGCGGCTTCCCTCTCGCAGGCGTCTGCACTCCAACAACCTGCACTGCAGCTGCCACCTGTCCTGGCTGTCAGACTGGCTGCGTCAGAGGCGGGGCCTCGCCCCCTTCACGCAGTGCATGGGCCCCGCCCACATGAGGGGCCTCAACGTCCCTGACGTCCAGAAGAAGGACTTCGTCTGCACAGGTACGGGGGTCCCTCACAGGAGGCCCGGGGCGTCTCACAGTCTGTCTGTCTGTCTGTCTGTCTGTCTGTCTGTCTGTCTGTCTGTACTAAAACGGAGCATCTTGGCAAAGCACATTTGATATGCCAAAAAATTCATATTTAAGATAGTGCTGGGCGATATCGCACACGTCAGTTTGATCAATACTTTGTTGATGCACGATTTGAAAAAAATAATAATCGGGTTTTCTTCACTGACAACTTTTAATGTTTCATACGGGATGTCACTGCTCCTGCTCCCTTTGCGCCAGCAACCACGCCCCTCGCTTGTTGTGGTTCTGGGGTGGCAGCATGGCGGAGAATGCTGAATGAATTAGGCCCTAAAAAATGTCAAGTAGCGTATGTCATTTGGAAATAGTTTTTCAGGCGCAGTGATACTGAAAAACACAAGGTTTGTAAAAAAGAGGTTGCAACGAATACTGACAACATTGCAAATCTGTTCAATCACCTGAAGCTAAAGCATGTAACTGAGTACGGTGAAAGTGTCAAACTGAACCCGTGAGTCCCTCTCCCGCTCCAAAGCATACAGCACACCGGAGAGAAAGAAGGATTAAAACAGTTACTCAGAACTTTAGATCCGAGATACAAGTTGCCCAGTAGGAAATATTTTGCGGAGGAAGCTTTGCCTAAACTTTATACTAATGTCAGGGAGAAAGTTACTAGTTACTGTAAATCACTTTCGTACGACTACGGGTCTGTGGTCAAGTCGCACAATGCCACCCTATATGAGCCTCACTGTGCAGTACGTGGGAGATTGGGAGCTGAACAGTACGTGCTTGCGGACTTTGCTATCTCAAGCGAATTTTTGGTTTGGTATTTCGGATTTCTCTTGTTTGATATTTTTATAATTTGATATTTAAGATTATTTTATTTCAAATTGATTAATACAGCAGAGCATGGTTGTTCAATAAACATTCTGCTTTACAACATAAATCAATTTGGTCTGATCCAGTTTTATAAAGGGCTATTATTAGCAAATTCATTTTAGTACAAGAAATATCGAGTCATATCGAATATCGATAATCAGCAAATAAATCTTGTGATATCAACTTTAGGCCAAATCGCCCAGCACTGATTTAAGATTATTTGCAGTTCTTTTCAAGGTCAAAAAAAAAAAGTGTATTACTAAATTTGTGCATCATCGGTAGCACAATTTAATTTACTCCATACATATATACTGTATGTAGATATACTTAAACAACCTGGTGTATTACATTAACATTAATTAGTAACATTTAATTATTAACATTAGTCATTTCATTTCAAGCCGGAATTTGTACACACTTTTTATCATTCCTGAACTTAAGTCTCGCTTCGTAAATTAATTTAGTGAACACGCTGAAATTGAGCCTTTGTTCACTAACCGCCCTGTCCCAGCCCCCGATGTGTCTGCCCCATCCATCACCTCCCAGGGTGCCCGAGGCACAATCTCTAAAAATGCCCAGTCCTGTTTCACGAGGGAAACTCGATAATTACCCCGCAAACAAACACAGAGACGGCCCAGAGAGGCACCTTGGAGGAGATTATTGCACCGCTCTGCAGACCAGAGGAAAGAGACGTAAGGAAAAGCGTTCCTTAACAGAATTAAAAAGCGCTTGGCTGTGCTGCGTCGTTATGTAGTTATGCTCCCTGTGGAGTTAGCGGTTTGTGGCGTGTACGCATTCTTTGCCAATCGCCGAAAGGTGATTTAATGTCGAGATAAGGAGAGGGGCTGCGAGGGCTTTAAATTAAATAAACATATCAGAGGACAGTGCCTCTGCGTACCGCATCGATGGGCTTTATTGATCCGCCGTGTTTCTGGTCTCAGAAAGTTCCAGAAGAGGCTCGGAATGACCTTGGGAGAGGCGTCTGTGTCTGTGTGCGGGAGTGTTTGTGTGCCCTCACTTCATGCCCTTGCTCTTGTTCCAAAATAATCTGACAAGCTGCCTGAGAAATGTTCTCATCAAAATCCTCAGCCAGTTCAATAATATTTCTCCATTTATTTTCTTGGGCTACGTTTGTTTAGAGAAGATTGTGTATTGTTCCTCATGCAGTCTCCCTGTCCTTTGCCCTTTTTCTCATTCTCCTTCTTTCCTTCTTTTCTCTCTCCCCCTTTCTCACTCCCTCTCCTCTCTCTCACCCTCTCCCCCTCTCTCCCTCCTCTCTGTCCCTTTCCCTCTCCCTCCTCTCTCCTCTCTCCTATCTCCCTCTCTCCCTCTACCTATCTATCTCTCCTCCCTCTCCCCCTTTCCCTCTCTCTCCTCCCCTCCCCCCTCTCCCTTTCTGTCCCTCTCTCACCCCTCTCTCCCTCCCTCTCCCTTTCCCTCTCTCTCTCCACTCTCCCTTTCCTTCTGTCCTCCCCCTCCTCCTCTCCCTCTCTCTCCCCCTCATCCCTCCCTGTCCTCCTGTCTCTCTCTCTCTTTCTCTCCCTCTCTCCCTCCCTCTCTCTCCCCCGCTCTCTCTCTCCCTCCCTCCCTCTCTCCCTCTCTCTCTCCCTCTCTCTCTCCCCCGCTCACCCTCTCCCCCTCTCCCCCCCTCCCTGTCCTCCTGTGTCTCTCTCTCTTACTCTCTCTCCCTCTCTCTCCCTCCCCCCCTCTCTCTCCCTCCCTCTCCCTCCCTCTCTCTCTCTCAGGTCCTGCCCAGGCAGAGCCGCGTACGTGCGTCCCCCAGGCGTCTGTGTGTCCGGCGACATGCACCTGCAACAACAACATCGTGGACTGCAGGAGGAAGGGCCTCACCGAGATCCCCGCCAACCTGCCGGAGGGCATCGTGGAGATGTGAGCGTCCCGCCCCTATACCGCCCCCAACCACCCCCACTGACCAGCGTCCCGCCCCATACCGCCCCCACTACCGCCCCCCCTCACCAGCGTCCCACCCCCATACCGCCCCCCCTCACCAGCGTCCCGCCCTCATACCACCCCCATACCGCCCCCGCTCACCAGCGTCCCGCCCCATACCACCCCAACCACACCCACTCACCAGCGTCCTGCCCCCATACCACCCCCACTCACTGCCCTCACCAGCATCCCACCCCCATACCACCCCACTCACTGCCCTCACCAGCATCCCGCCCCCATACCACCCCCACTCACTGCCCTCACCAGCGTCCTGCCCCCATACCGCCCCCACTCACTGCCCTCACCAGCGTCCTGCCCCCATACCGCCCCCACTCACTGCCCTCACCAGCATCCCACCCCCATACCGCCCCCACTCACTGCCCTCACCAGCATCCTGCCCCCATACCGCCCCCA